>JADDOH010003215.1:0-44779 GCA_016648135.1 Agrypnia vestita | reverse complement strand
CTGATGAAAGGCTCCGACAAAGTCATTATAATTATTATGATGTAATAAATATTATTTCATACCCCATCCATAAAACAATTAAACAATAAATAAATCTATGTAAGTACTGTTATATTATAATAATTTAAAAAAATACGTACTGGCATCGGATGTACGCTGCCGTGAGAAAAAAATCGATTTGCATTCCCTTAAGGTACTTTAAAATAAGAAATCCAACCCCGTATAAGATAGTGCTTTAAACGTCAGTGGTCAGGGCGGAAATTACGCGCCGTATTTTGTGTTGATATGCTCTCCACGTATACCTAGGGGAACCCTTCACGGTGTGTGAGCATGAGCGACGTACAAAGACCCGATTAAATGGAGAACACTTATTAGTTTGCCTCCTGGAATCCTGGTGTGGTGCTTTGAGGAATAGGTTAAAAGAATTAAAAGCAAGCGGAACAAAAATGAGCTAATTAAAAATAAGTTGAAAGAATTTAAAAAAATCGGAACAAAAATGAGCAAATGAATTCGATCACTTCGCTAGTTTTTTATTTAATTTTGGAGTACGTGATAAGAAAAAGGAACCCATAAAAACCAAGCATTTTTTTTCGCTAAACCTACGCGTTGGGCTTCAGTCGGGCGACACTACGAAAGGGAGTAATAAAAAATTCCAAAAATCCAAAATAATACTGTAATCAGGTTTCGCGTCTACCAGACGCGTTAAATATTTTCATACAACTTAATAAGTTGTATGAATAAACCATTCAAAATTTGAAAAATTCAACTTTTTTTTAACGAAAATTTGTAAGATCTTCTTAATCGTCGCCACGAGTCTGCTTGCAAAGTTTCAGCTCGATTGGATCACGGGAAAGAGGTTTAAAATGGATCCAAAGTTTTTTCGTCAGACAAGAAGACAAGCAGACGCCACGAGTTAATATAGAGGTAGTAAAAAGGAAAAAAGGAATAACGGAGTAGATATTTCATTTGCATATGCAGTTGATATGTAATGCATAATAAATAAAAGACCAGTGACAGTAGAAATTCATACAGATTACCTCAGACGCACCATAGTCACTTCGTCCCCTTGAAATCTGAGATTTAATACATGATGAACATCAATATTCAAATAATATTATTTGTTTATTTTTTGGAGCATATTTGGTTCCATGGCTTTTAAAGTGAAATGAAAAAAAAAATTCCATAAACAATTTATAATAATAAAAAAAACTTTATTCTAGACATTTGAAGTATTATTTCAATGAATGTACTCAAAAATTTAATAACTATGATGGTAGATACAGACATAAATTAATACAAGGGCTCAAAATTATTAAAACATTGTACTGTAAAAGTCCCTTATATATAGCTACTTAATACTTCAATCTATTAACCACCGAACTAAAAATTGTAACCGAAGTAAACAAGTCAACTAAAAACAAAATAAAAAAAATGGATTATCGAAACACAAGAATATCTGATATTCTTATAAATGTATATTGTAATCATCATACAACTATCATTCGAGTCACTGTTTTGTAAGCTAGGTATTAATATTCGTCACTAGTTGCTAATTTATATTGTTTTTTTGAGTTTTAGACGTGTGTTTCATTATTACACATGTGTAACTTTTCATCTCCCGAACCTATGTACAGGTATATGTATATACCTTTATAGGATTTAATATATTTATAATGTATGTAATATATATATTATATCTGTATATTTTCTTTTGGGATTTAATAAATAAATAAATATAGGAACCTGGGTGTGAAAGAAAATCCTGAACTAGGGTCTATTATCGGGAATAGCCGAACTATCCAAATTTTCGGAAAAGCGATTGTCTGGGCGGCCCGGCCTTTAATAACTGTCATCAAGGTATCGTCCCCACCCCCAGGTATACAAGGGTATACAAGCGAGGGCTATTACCATCGGGTAGGTCAATCTGTTTGAAAAGCGCTTCGAGCAGTCCTCGCTTTCCTAGGACATCTCCTAGGATACCTCGGTAAACCAAGCGGTTTTCTTTACTCTTTTTAGTTTAGAAGATTCTTGCCTAACTAGCCGCAGCAGATCTATTTCCGAGACGTCTCCCCGCTTGAGAATAGATCGGTCTTGCTTTAAATATCCTGGCAAGAGCCTTCGCCGAATCTCCGAAAGCTTACTGGGATCACTGAGAATCCCACTATAAGGCTGTGTTTGACTGTATCAGAAAGTTTAGTGCCTGTACTTAATTTTATTGTTTATTTTTTTCGGGTTAAATTAAATATTGTTAAAACTTTCTGCATTATATCTGCGCCCTTAGTACACTTTTCAACCTAAAATTTAAACCTTTTTCGTTTCACTTACTTACACACCTAAAGTTAAAATATATGATCTAATAGATAAATTATCTAGAATCGGACTAACACATAATGTCCTGAAAATCTTTACATAATTGAGTAATCTATTTCCTTTTTTCCATTTATTTTTAGAATTCTTTACTTACTTACTTACCATCACGCCATATCCCGTGAGGGGTAGGCAGAGGAATAGAACGCTACACTTTTCTGTCCTGACATACAACTCTCGCTTCATCCACATTCATACATCTTCGCATGCAAGATCGACGGTTGTTGAGGTTTCTAACGGGACCATCATCCAGTATCTGGTTAATCTGGTTATGCTACGTCCGCAGTCGCCATCTCTTTCTGGCGCCGTCAACACTTGCATTATACATCTTTCTTACCATTCTTTTCTCACTCATTCGCTCAACATGCCCAAACCATCTGGGTGACCCCTTTTTAATTCTATGAATTATGCTTAGATCAGCTTTATATTCATTCCTAATATCTTCATTCTTTTATGATAGAGTATTCTTATAAATAAAACATATAGGTATTTCTAACTATATGTTTTATTATCTAAATTTTTATGCATGTACGTAAATGAACATGTAATAATATTCATATACACCTCGGGTTTCTTATATATTTTTCTAAATTAAAAGAAACATCGTATTTGTATTCAAATCGAAAGCTATTTAAAAAATTATAACAAGTGTTAATAGGAATTTAAAAATTATTGAACATAGCTTCAAAGAGAAAATTACTTTTAAAATTTTGATACAAAATAGTAAATTTTTACTAAAATGTCAGATGATACATTTTAGTTCCCAGGTCTAACGAAATAATGTGCATTTTATTTATTTTATATAAATATATATTAGTGCAATATAATACATTTTAGATTATAAATAATAAGTTAACGAATAATATCACCACATTACGACAGAAAAGAAAGATAATTATACATAAAGTTTTTCATTATTCATAGCCCGCTTAGATGGTGTCAGTTATGAATGTGTTACGATGAGTCTCGGTGTATGTAGGGTGTGTGGGGTGGATTTGGTGAGAATAGAACTAATTAAGCAAAAGTATATATTAAAATTTAAAAAAAAAAAAAAAATAGAGATGCGAACACGGAATTCGTGTCACATCAATATTCTTACTATTTTCAAATTAAGCTGAACGCTTATGCTATGAAAATAGGACTGACTTGCTTTTCTGGAGTGAGATCCGAACCTGCGACCTTTGGATCAGGAGGCGAGAGTTGTAACCACAAGACCAACAAGCTACTCAAAATGTACGATATTGTCGTAAAAAATATTCAGATTACTTTCACAATTTATAAACCATTTATGACACGATTTGTAGATGAGTTCAAAGCGGCATTTATCTTACAGTCATTTATGCAGAAAAGGGGTGTGTGTCTTGAACGACGAACAGGTGTATTAAAATTTATCGGTGGGAGCAATTTAGAGCAGTTGCAATATGCAATATGCAGTGTGCAATACATTGTAAATAAACAGTACATCAGCAGTCATCCAAGGTTTCTGTAGCTGTAGTGTTTGGGGAATGTTAGCAACAGTGTTATTATACCTGTGACCAAGTAAACATCTTATTCTGAACGCCCTCCAGCTTGTTGATGTATTTAGTTCACTGTGGGTTACAAATAAGCGAGGCGTTCTCCAGTGTATTTCTTACTAATGAGAAATATTATGGTGTTTTGGAGTATCCGCATTTTCAAATATTTCACTTATCGTTGAGATAGACCCGAGCATTTTATATGACATAGTTATTATCATTTCTGTGTGTTGTACATAAATCAATTACATTTAACTTAAATTATTATAACAAACTACCTGGACTGTAGCTGGAAAATTATTCCATAATTCGCAATGGTTCGCCTCTTGAATATTCCACACATCTACTTTTTTAAATACTGTATGTCGGTGAGGTAACGAACGTCTACCTGTCATAGAAAATATGAAATATCTACCTTATTTACGAAAACTAAAACGTCACATTTTTTGTAATCATCGAATAGACATTTTCACACCAAAATGACTAAATTCAACTGTTACGAATGTACGGATTTCTTAATTGAAAAATATTTATTCATTACTCTCGTATTTTCGGTCAGTGTGTAAGAGAGAGCAGAATATTGCACATCGCAGTAAAATCGAGCAAGAAAGAGAACGACAATACCACACATTTAATGTAGGACAGAGATAGCAGTTGCTTGGGTTTCGGTGAAAGCGAAAACAATATCGAAAGAGTACGGTAGATTCGCGTAACACGTGTTAGACAAAGATGGAGTGCAGGCGACGTAGCGATCGCGTCGTTGAATTCAGTTGGTAATGGTACGTCAGCGGTAGCACACGCAAATTCGATATGCCATGATTTTATAATAATTTACTAAAATAATGCAAATAAGACATTTAAAAAGTCTTATCTGTATCGTATTTATTTATATTTTATCACATATTAAAAACTATGCCGATTTTTAATCAGGTAACGCTGTGTTACATCACCGTTCCCGAAGGTATTTTTTAGCACAGTCTTTTAAGAGTTAATTCGCTTCAATTTTTGGTTCACTCAAATGATCCGGCACAGTTTTTGTTAAAATTCGCGACCTTCTATATTTTCACCTTCTATGATTATTCGCAGGCATCAAATATGACTGACTCGCTCCCGTCAGTTTTTTCTCACTTTAAAGGAAAATAATTTTCTCGAAACTTTTGTCATATTTCCGAGTATTCTACCGGTTTCAAGGTATTTCCGATTTATTCAAAAACAATTCAAGCCGTTCAGAAATATTCAGTTATGTGCAATACCTGCTGTTTATAGAATACTTTCTCTCGTGACAATATGAATTGAATTTACTTAGTAAAGTGGCTGTACATTATATAAAGTGATCACTTAAGCCAGCTATACGATGGGTCGAAAGCCTAATGAACACCCAAAAAGATTTATATTCCTTTTTTCTAATGCGAAAAATAGCTAGGTCTCTATGAGAGATCTATAATATATAAATATCTTCATAATAAATTAAGAGTTGTTTCATTTACACAACATTTACAACAGTGTATCATGAACTTCCATTTTCAATATGTATTTTAGATGTCTCACAGAGACGAAACAGTACTCTTATGGGAAAGTAGGTACAGAAGTCTATGGGTGTACATAGGGCTTACGACCTATCACTTTACACAATGTAACGTTCGCCTTTTCCACCCATGATAGAATAATACCATGTCTACTAATTTTTGGAAGTTGTATATGTTTAAATTATGCGCCACGTTTCACATATGAGTTGCAATAATTTTCAGCGCGGTCAGCACTAAAGCTTTTCAAACCCCTTGAATGACCACAGATGTCGCTAATGAGACATCTATATTCGATTTTTGGAGTTTGTTAGCAGTATCCTGCATCTGTGTTCCTTTATCTGTTATTCTATCGTGGATGGAAATGGCGAACGTTACATTGTGTAAAGTGATCACTCAAGCTAGCCGTACGATAGGCCGTAAGCCCTATGTACACCCAAAGACTTCTATACCTACTTTCTCATAAAAATACAGTTTCGTCGCAGTGAGACATCTATAATATATATTGATTGATTAATGATGTCCCTGTGACAAAATCCAGTACTGTTTTGAAAAATTTGGACATACTCAAAATATTCCACTGATTTTAGTTATATAAGCCTAATCGTTTTCGATAGGCACAACCATCTTTTTCATAGGCAATATTAAAACTACTTGTAAATGAAAATGGCCGACAAATAGAAAGTAAAGAGAGGACGTAGGGTAAGGGGTTGTTATTTATTGGCATATACATGGGTTATTAATTTTTACATGTACATTGAATTTATGGGTGTGTAATACAAAGCTAAATTGGTTTGTGTACTACAAAGTTAAAATAAAACATATTTTAATTTATAATGTTACATGCACCACGAAGTATCTGCCAAATCCTTTAATGATATACCTTCATAGTTTTATTAGCCACTAGTTAACCGTCGATTTAAGTTATGTCGTTATCAATCGTTTTCCGTTATTGAAAATAAATTTTAATCAAACCATTCTGTAAGATCAATTAATGTATATTATAGATGTCTCATAGAGACGAAACTGTAGTATTTTATAGGAAAGTAGGTATAGAAGTCTTTTGGGTGTACATAGGACTTATGACCTATCGTGTGATCGGGCTTAAGTGATCACTTTACACAATGTAACATTCGCCATTTCCACCCATGATAGAATATACCATGCCTACTAATTTTTGGAAGTTGTATATATTCGAATTAACTGCCACACTTCATATATGAATTGTAACAACCTTTGCATGCGGCCTGTATAAAGCCATTTTCATTCTCCTAAATCCCCACAGATGTCGTTAATGTCACTAAATGAGAAAATCTAGAATTGAGTTTGAAAGAAATATGCTTTTTCCGTGTAATGAAATTCATCCGAATTATTAACATTACACTAGGAATACGCCAGGAAATATTATTTCCTATTTTTATTAAATTCCTTTTTTTACCAGTATTTTCATTCAAAATATTCATTCTGTAAGTGTTTCAACAGCTATTACCACAAGATGTTGTATCCTTTCTCCCACTTCCTTTAGTCCTTTTACGGGGACAGAAATGGGGGAAACCTGACTTTTCGTCTACTTCCTTCTTTGTCTGCAGGACGTGTGGGGAATCCCTTATCTTCGAACCACCTCTTCCTAAGATAGTAGTACGATTAAACCATATGAAAATTTATTTCAATATCAATATCATACAAATCAAATTTTGGTGACTTTCCCGTACTGCCGCGGCTCTGAACAGAAATTTTAAGAATTTATTTAATTCAGATTAAGGAATGCTGTATTTTCAAAGTAGAAATGTGTTTGTTGGAAAAGAAAGTAAACCCTTTGAGGTTATTTGTTTATTTATACAGTAATTCCCGGAAGTTAGGTGATAGGTGGGACCGACGAAAATAACTTAAAGTTGAATTCGTGTAAATCAGGATAGGTACATCTTTTCATATAAATACATATAAATTTTGTTTTATTGGAACCAAGGTCTGTCAAAAACCCTAGTTTAGAAGAAAATATTAAATAAAATTGCCGTTCTTTGTGTGTAGATATTAAGATACATATCTACATATTAATACAAAATATTAGAAAAATTGAAGAGTTATTTTAATGCCTACATGAAATCTAACAATCTTGACTGACGATACGGTGTTTGTTTTGTTACGCAAAATTTTTTCGTAACATGTTAATTTTATTAATTTCTTACTTTGTATCTATAAGTATTCTTCGTTGGAGTTTTTTAAAAACATTAAGCTTTTAAAAATAGAGTTGAAATCTTCTGTCAAGCTTGCGATTTTCATGTTCATAAATTTTCATTTTTCTATCAAAATCCTTGATAATGTTAGCTTTACATTCGCAAAATATCATTTTCATTTTCTCACTAGGTGCAGGAGAATAATATTTACTACGTTTGGACGACTTAGTTTTTTAAGGGTTGTATAAAACATGTAAAGAAACAATCTTAATTAGAAGTAGAATTCGCGTGAAGTGCGTCAATGCGTGTCACAGCAAGAGAAAAACAAAAGAAATCAAGAAACGCGTAACTCCGAGTTCGCGCCAGTCGGGGGATTACATGCAAAACATTCCAATTTGAATTTTTTCAGGGTTTTTATCATTTTATTTAACTTGAATTGAAACAAAAAAAATTTTCGTAATCGAAATAAGTTACTGTAATGATAGTCCAACGTTTTACAAAAAATAAGCAAGAAATATTGAAAAAAAATGCAAACTTTGATGTCGCATCTTCTTCTTCTTCTTCATCAGCCTTCGTCTTTCCACTGCTGGATATAGGCCTCTTCCTTATTTTTCCATTCTTCCCTGTTGTTGGCTAATTGAAGCCATTTCTTCCCCCCACAGCGACAATATCATCGGCCCATCTCTTTTGAGATCTTTCGATGCCTTTTTTACTTTCCCAAGGTCTCCATTTCAGAACTCTGGGAGGCCATCTTGCTATTAGGCCATACTATTGATATTAGGTCATGATAGCTTGAAAATTTTCGACTCATAATCGAGGCAGGAATATAGTCCTGCGAGGTTATTAATGTTTTACAAATAACCCTGTATATGTCTTCTCCAACTTGTAATACTTGATAACACTATGTATGTTTATCTAATAAATGTTTATTTCTGAGTGGGAGAGGTACAGCGAGTGAATTTTTGCAGGCCTCTCCGGGTCGCACTGCCCTTTATACGACATGATACGGAGACGGCCTTTTAGAGAAAAAATTGTCAACCTGGCGACGTATGAGTAGGGTCGATATGCCAGATTTCGCTCATAAAACCCCCCTTGGAAAGCAGTGGGCGTCCATTCACTGTTTACAATATCTTTCCCAGAACATTTTTAATATTCGTTGTTTTTGTTGTTTTTTCAATTGTTTTTTCTTTTTCATTTTATTATTCTATGCTTTTAGTATACAAGAGTTTTTTGCGTGTAAAGCGCCCTTGAGTGAAATTTTCACAAAAATGGCGCTATATAAATAATTCCATATTATTAATTATAAATGTAGGAACATCATACTGACGTTACATGAGTCAGAGTAGCACAATATAGTATAAATAACGGAAGAAAAATATCCGTGTTTGTATGTCGCATTGTTGAAATATCTGGGTTGATTCTAGGCCGACCCAATAATGCCATTAAACGTGTTCAAAGTGAAATGCGAGAATTCTATTGGTTGAAACGGTTTCGAAGTTTTTCTCTTTGTTGTGCAGCTAAGGATTCTCGAATTTCAAAATCGGAAATAATCTAGCCTCTATTTGTTTCGGGTTTTTCAGAAAAAGGCCTTGCTTTTGACGGCTTACTGCGGCTGGGTTTGCGGCTTACTGGGGGGCGTTTATATTGTTTAAAATCCGTCGTAATAAGGGTGGAAAAAACGTACACAGCTCGGTTTTTATGAAAAAAAAAGTAATATATTTTTTTTAAAATAGATGTGCACACACGGAATACGTGCCGCATCAATATCCTTACCATTTCAGACTGGTTAGACGACATAATAAAGAAATGTATGCTCCTCAGGATGACGATTGAATAATGTCTATTACTATATTTAATGTGTTTCCTGAGGACATATTTGAGTTTCCCGTGTCATTTCGTAAATGCCGCTGCTTCTGTGAAATTATACACCGAGGCTAGATGGCGTTAGTCGTGCACAGAGACACTGTCACGCGCCGGCGCGGGAGAAATATAATCCTTTTAAACTCTGTTACAATAACATTGCTCTGGTTTGATTGCGAACGGACAAACATATAATATAATAGATTCGTATTTTTTTTGAAATCATGTTGTTTGTGTTATTGTCCGCGAGAGTTTCACCAGTCCAGATTTATCTCCGCGTGTTGTTTGTGACGTGGAGAATAAGAAGACCTTCAAGATACCTGCAAAAAAACAAAGACTGCCCCTACTACCTCGAGGATAAAAACTGGCACTGGTTAGTTGTTATTTTGACTTGATTTGGTTGACTCATATCTGTTCTTCAGGGAGAAAACGTAATCTGATATTTTGCATTGTCATCTTGAGAGGAATTACTATAAGTGAATATTAAATTCACGCCAGGGGCGAAACAGCTATTTACACGCTGTCTGTGCGCCCAACCACAGACTAAGCTATACGCTTGTGCCATGCGATTATGCTGGTATCCTGGAATGAGGCCCAAACCCGCGACCAGAGAAGAGGGACCCACACCCACACACCCAGGACCGTTCTATGAGCAATAGCTCCCATATCGGCCCTAAACTTGGCTACCCACGTTCGGAATTTTTTTAGTGCTTAAGTAACGGGACGGAGAGGCTACACAAAACCTCCTCTCTGTCTCCGAGGCGCAGGGACAAATTGGGATAAAAACTGGAAAAAAATTGGAACATACTTATTATCCCGCAACCACCAGATCACCAGGCGAGTGTCTTAACCACTTGACTAGATATTAGAAAGAGACACTGTACGCGACACAAAATCGCCGCATGCGTGGGGAAGAAATTGGAATTATTGGAAAAAAGTGGACTGTATTTTGGTTGAGAAATGAAAGACGTTTCGACTCACCTTTTTGTGTTTTGGCGTCCCTCGTAGCGATATCACTTCACCAAACAACTGTTTCACTTGGTTGGCCACCAACGTTCGTTACTCTCGAAGTTCGGCGAAGACGAAATTAGACGAAAATTTTAAAATGTACAATTAAAAAACGAGACGAAAAATTGGAGCTTTTAACACAAGACTTGTCGAAACGAGAGGGGGAATGGAACAACTGAGGGTAGGATGTTTTTCGATAGGGACCAATCAGTGTTGCCACATAAAAAAGAACAATATTCTTTTGAATCGATTTCTGTGCCAACATGACGTCATGAATATCGAACAGACACAATGAACTGTCTCCAATTTTGTGAGGCGCCGAGTATAGGTCGCTCAACCTCTGACATATTAAGCAAACTTTTTACCAACTTGCTACTACTCTATAGAATCAACTTTCAAAATATATTTAATTGCGATATGCATTTTTTGTAACTATTTGCATGCGGTGCGTAACATTTTCATGGCCAGTTTGAAAAAATAACGAAATCGTATGAAAAAATGTAAAACAACCGAGGTCAACAGATTATTTAAAAATACATTTGCATATCAATATTAAGTTTAACCATATCAAAGTAGTCTTTATCGGATATAATACACTTGTATTTGCGCTTTTTCAAATTTTAAAACCACTTCATAAACGCAATTTCCGGTACGATGCTTAACACCTTCACCGATTGTCTGAATGATAGCAAAACTTTTAGCTTCTCAATGATAACAAATCGAAATTTTTCATGTTTTTTTTTAATTTCTTTATTTTCTCAATGATTAAAAACTGTCATTCTGTTTGTTTTTTTTATCTTATTTTGGCGCATTGAGAGTATTTTTTTAATGTAACGGAAGTTGCGCACGCGCAGCTTACGCAATGTGTAGCGAAAATGCGATACCACGAAATGCACTTGAAATTAGTGTTCAGTAATATCAAGAATTTCGTTCAAATTCACGGCTTAAAAAACCAAATCAAACGGCTGGAGAAAGACTCGAACCTCGGATGCGCGATCGGCAACACGGCAACTACATGACATAGCCACCATTACTTTAAGAAAGTTTTTGTTGACCCCAATTATTTTAAATATTCGAGTATGTATGAGTATGAGATTTAATTCTTTTCATGAAACTCGATAAAATAATCGACAATTATCTAGTTTTTAAGTATAACTTGTGATGAATCACCTGTTTCTATAGATTTTTATTTTTTATTTTTTTATTTTGAACTCTAAGATGATTTAAATGCTACGCGGGAAAAATTGAGCTAAGCCCACCTGGCGGAGTATTGGGGCTACAAAAATTTGGGAATGATGAAACGCTAGTATTGGGAGGGAGTTAGTAGCGATTGATCGGATATAGGTTACGGGCAGTTACTATTCAATTCTTATAAATCATATTAATCTTGTGGTAAAGCCGTGTTTGGTACAAATGGTTGACGATCGATGCGGTCCGAGCGGTCCACATGTGATCCCCATAAAAATATACTGAACACGGATTTCAGAGATTTGGGTCGCGGTTATTGCGTTTTGAGCCGTTAAAAAACCGATTAACGTCTACTCTAAGGTGACGATGATATTGACAGTTCCACGAGGTTTCTGAATTATGGGCTTTTTGCTGGATTTTTGAGACCGTTTAAATGTCATTAATCGTGGTCTCGAGTGTATTCCCGTGCAACAGAGATGCGAAATATAAGCGAAAGAAAGGAAGGCAGGTCCTAATCAGTGAGATGGCGAGAGATGATAAATAGATAATTTAAATAAGGGATAAATAATTTAAAGAAATTGGCCGCGGAGCACAGATTAGACGTATACGATGTACCAGAGGGGTGACCTTAACTGAGCGGATAATGATTTATTTTCGTTTCGCGGGAGTCGGATAACGTAGGCAGATAGGAAAGTTAACTATAATTCCATTATATTTATCTGTAGACTAACGCTCTGTCGAGAAGCGAATAATGATTCATTTTCGTTTCGCGGGAGTCGGATAACGTGGGCGGATAGGAAAGTTAACTATAATTCCATTATATTTATCTGTAGACTAACGCTCTGTCGAGAAGCGAATAGTGATTCATTTTCGTTTCGCGGGAGTCGGATAACGTGGGCGAATAGGAAAGTTAACTATAATTCTATTATATTTATCTGTAGACTAACGCTCTTCAGGCTTTTACAACAGATAGGTAATTGCGCAATGACGGTATATATAGTTAAGAAAGAGATAACGATAACGTGTAAGCATATTAATGGCACGACAAGAAAATAATATACTCAAATATAGATACAATATATTAACTATGTAATCACTACAAACCTGTCCGACATTAGCGTAGTCTCATCAAAACGGATAACGAGTATACGATTGGCTATTCTCGCTCAGACTTCACCGGGTTTGGTAGTAATAACCCACAAAACATAATTGGAACAAGTGTATCCAGATAAGAATATTGTAAATAAAATAATATGAATTTGCGGCCCATATACACATGTAATAAAAGGAAAAAGCGTATGGGGATCTTATAGATGGATGGATAGATGAAACAAATATAATTGGGAGTAAATGTAATATAACGCGAAGAAGCAAGTATATAAATACCAAAAACATAGGAGAACATAGTGTGATAGAAATTCAAAGACGGGAGGAACAATAATATGAAGTGGAACGGATATAGCAAGAGCATGTAATAATGATATACGTACAAATACAGACAACTACTTGAGACCGATTCGACAGATACTAGCAATCTTTCAACACACCTCTAAGAACATGGTGAGTGGTATATAGTTATCAGCGGAGGCGTCCAGTACCTTGGCAATAAATAAGCACTGAACTGATCCGACGCCTTGCCTGCGGCACTGGAGGTTTATTTATTTATTTATTTTATTTATTTTCATTTATTGGTTTTCTTACAGCCACATGATTAATCAATCTTGAAAAGAAACCAATAATTGATGTACAGAGTTTTGGGCCAGTTACAAGAAAACACATATATACAATCGATAAAAAAAATTAAGAAAAAACATGTCCAATAGTGGGTTTGTGTGAGTGTGTATTTGTGTGTTTATTTATTTATTTATTTATTTTGTTTTGGGAAAAATTAAAAGCAAAACGATCTTAAAAATTTTCCACTGAATTTAAAAATTTACTTTAACTTACATTAATAGTTTATTGTATTATAGCGAATAGTACTCTTCCAGTATTATATTGTTCGAGAATATTCACTGTCTATGTAACATAGTTATTTTGTGGATCAATCTTACTGCCAATAAAAATAATAATAAATGGTTACAAATTATGTTTAAATTCCGCAACGGAGGGACCTAATACGTCCCTGTGCGCGGGGTGCCGCGGGCATAAGACAGGATTCATTGGGTGATCCACGAGAAAAGATCGCCCAAAATTAATTTAAAATTAGGTATAGTACCTTTGGATGATTGTTATATCTAGGTACGCAGTGTGTACATGGTGAATATATGGAAATTGATCCCATGATATAGCGGCCAAGAAACGTTAAATTTCCGATAAAGACGAGTGAAAATACGAGGGAACGGGACATGATAATGGTAGATAGTGAAGAAACATCAACTATGATTAGGGGAGTACCCGATAGATTGTGGTTACGGTTGATCAAACGACAATATGGACTGAACTTAGAAATTAAATATTAAAAATTAATTATCGCGCTTGCGAAGCGAATTTAAATCGTCCGAAGCCACCGAGTCCGCCCCAAAACATAGATAGAGACAGCAACAGAAAAGGTGGAGTCAACTGACAGGTCCAAGAGGAGATGTGTTTTTTTTTTGCCAAACTGAATCTAAGGAACAAAGATTTTGGTATCAACGAAAGTAGGTTATTGAAAATCCCGGAAACACACGACTTAGGACCTTTGGCTGCTGGGAGGGGTATTAGAGGTAACGCGGAAGCAGAATTGAGACAGTCGGTGTGGACGTCTACGGGGGTGCGAAATCCGCGTCGGTTGTTTTTTTGAGTGATAGTTGCCGTCGACTTGTGATAGTGATAGTGTCACAGTGTTTGAAAATTATAGTTTAGCTTCAAGTGAAAGTGGTGCACGGGTAATTATACTCTTCGACATTGTTGATTGCTCGCGATAAAAGAAAAGGGGGGTACGGGTTTGATTTTATTTTATAAAGGGTAATTAATTTGGCATATTAGAACTTCGGAAATTACTGCGCTTTATTAAGTTGATTAGTCCGGCATATATAGAACTGATATTTGCAGACCTCCGGAAACTAGCTGTACGTTATAAAGATACCTATTTTATGCTAAACACGCGGGAAATTGTTAATAAGTCTTATAAAAATACCTAACTTATGCTAAATACGCGAGGTCCTGTTAAAAGGGTTTTAACTCAGAGTACGGGTTTGATTTTATTTTATAAAGGTAATTAATTTGGCATATCAGAACTTCGGAAATCACTACGTTCTATAAAGTTAATTATTTTTATCGTCTTACTAGGTTCACAGAATAATACTCGCAGAATTTCAGGAACCGCTAGGGTTCAAATTTAGTTAATTTTCGTTTTACTAAGTATACAGGAATAGTATTGGCGGATCTCCGGAAACTAGCTGTGCGTTATAAAGATACCTATTTTATGCTAAACACGCGGGAAATTGTTAAAAGATAAAAGGGTTGTTACTAACAGATTCGATTTTAAATAAGTCTTATAAAAATACCTATCTTTTGCTAAATACGCGAGGTCACATTTTAATTTTTACATTTGTAAGGCATATAATATTTCGTTATATGAAATGTTTCGATTAGACCGGATTTATTTTAGTTATTGAAAGAATATTTAGTTTATTTTAATAATTTTTTCTTGTTTATGTTTAATAGTAAGAGTCCGTTAAAATTATAGCGAATAAATTCTGGGATTAAAAATACGTCTAGTGAAAAATATATAGCTGATCTCGCGGGGTATCAGGTTCAGCCCATAATAATCTAGATTTTCATTTCGTTTAAAATTATATAGAGTAATTCCGTGAGAATCGGGGTTTATTTACAATTTCACAGATGTATAAATTCCATTATTCTAGAAAATTATATAAAATAATCTCGTGAGAATCGGGGTTTATTTACAATTTCACAGATGTATAAATTCCATTATTCTAGAAAATTATATAAAATAATCTCGTGAGAATCGGGACTTATTTACAATTTTACAGATGTATAAAATTTCATTATTCTAAAAAATTATATAAAATAATCTCGTGGGGGTCGGGGTTTATTTACGGTTTTACAGAAGTACAAGTTTCACTATTTTATAAAGTATATAAAATTGCTTCCGTTCGGCCCGGGTTATCTTATATTATATAGGAAAACATAGGTCCCGCGCTATTAAAACATATAAAAACGTTTCATGTGGCCGGGATTATTACGCGCGTTGGGGAAAGTCTATAAGGTAAAAATATGTTTAATTTGATTCGGGTATTTTATATTTTATGAAAGATATTTGCCTCGCGGACTTAAACTATGAAAAAATGTTTCAATTAGTTCTGGTTATACTTTAGGAGTGATGTAAACTTCGCGGTTGTAATCCTATATAAAAATCACGTTAGTATAATTTGGGTTACTTTGTATTGTACGAAAACGTAAATCTCGCGTATAAAAACGCGTATAAACAAAAAACGTATATCATGTATTCAAACATATAAAAACTTCTAGTACATTGTTTCGATAGACCGGGGTTGTATTATACTTATAAAGATGTTGTAGGGCCTCGTTATATTGAAAATATATAAAAACCGCCTGGGGCCGGGTCTTCTTATTTATAAACTATATAAGATTTCGTTACATTTAGTTATATAAAATGCTATCGTTCGGGAATTCGCGTTTCATTTTAAGCATATATAAATATAGGGTCCCGTTTTTAAACAATGTTAGTGTTTCGTTTAGAATTCGCGCCTTCATTTAATAAATATGAAACATGTAGATTTCAATTAGAACTATTTTAAAATGTTTCGTTTAGAAATTCGCGTCTTGTATTATAAATGTGAAACTTATAATATTCGTTTTGAGCTAAAACGTATGAACATAGAAACACTACAGTTTTGACCGCTATTTTGTTTACTATGCCTAGGACATTCTTGCGGTGTATTAGACTTGATGGTAAAATTTAAACTCTTACTCTGTTTAAAATATACGTAGTGTCTCCGCCTAGATTGGCTTCACGATATACTTTATGAAATTTGTAAGTTCCGCTGTCCTAAAATTATATAAAATTACCTTCGTTTAGATCGGGTTATATCATATTCCTCGTGGAACGCGTAAACCTCGTTGTCCTGAAACTAAATAAGGATGTTTCATCTAGACCGGGTTCATTTTACATTTTAGGAAGAATATAAATCCCGCGTCTTTCACTACATAAAATGGATTTGGTAAGATTGGGGTTGTTTATACTTGTAGAAATTACAGAATCCCGTTATTTTTAAACTATATTAAAATGATAAACTATATTAAAATGATTTAAACTATATTAAAATTTGCCGGAGAGTAGATATCAAATATTCGAGATGATAATAAATTTATATTAAGAATAATATTAAGAATAAAAACTAAATCGGCGGACCCTAAAAGTAATATGTATTGACCTTATCAAGATGTAGACTAGTGGGGTTTTATTATAGAAACAATTAACTGTTCTGTGGCGCCTACTTATCCGCGGTATCCTCGATAAATGATAAAAACAAGTGGACAAGTGGTCGCTTCGCGGGTTTGTTAAAACTTATAAATGCATGGAATCCTAGATTCAAAGCTTAATCCCGGTATTTCGGATAAATATAAGAATATGTAACATCGGAAAATAACGGGTAACGGTTTTATGAAAAATATCGGTACGTATAATCATTAGAGTATAAGCATTAGAGTTTAGTTTCGGTGACCCGGGTAAGTACGGATGCGTAAGACGGAAATAAGGACTATGTTACAGTATTATTAAGATATATGAATACTTACAATTGTCGAGCTAGAGTCTAATTCCGGTATCTCGAGGAATATAAATTTAAAGAAAAGAAAATAATGTCTAGTTTCGGTTTGATTAAAGTATATACACCGTATAGTTGCAGAGGCTGGATACTAAGCCCCAGCTACGGAAACTTATAAACGCGTGATGGCAGGATCAAAGGTTAGGTCGCGAACTATAGTTAATTAGGGGCCTGTGAATCGTATGCGCGTGCAAGGCAAGTGTCCGCAATCCTTAGGTATAAAGTGAGGTACATGAAGTGAAACTACGATGCACTGGAATGGATATAATCGGCGGCAGATGGGTAAGTCATGTCATCCTCTTTCCGTTTTGAGATTATAACGATATATAAAGGTGGCGCACGATTAAGAAGAATGGTCTCGGGTTCGACACCCCAGACAGAGACGGAAGAAGCGCCGACAGTGAAAGCTAACCCCTGTACCGTAAACTTTACACATGTTTATCCACAGGTGTTTGCATGTTGAATCCGTACTGACCATAATAGGGGCGAATTAATTTGCCAAATTAACCCTTCTCTGCATGTGTGTGAACTTCCAGGGATCGGGCGGCTCGTGTGCTCGACGCCGAACTTATTTACTTACTTCTATTTATTTATTTAATTGATTGAGTGATTGAATAATTAATTAATTAATTAGGTATTTATTTGTCTATTCATATATATATATTTATTTATTTGTTTATTTATTTATTTTTCGTTCAGTCATTCATTCATTTATTTATTCATCTATTTATAAATTATTTATTTAACTATTTATTTATTTAATTGATCGATTGATTGATTAGTTAATTAATTATATATTTATTTATCCATTTATTTGTTTGATTGACTGATTTATTAATTAATTAATAATATATTTATTTATTTATTCATTTGCTTAATTACTTATTAATTTATTAATTGATTAATTAATTTATTTATTAATTAATTAAATTATTTATTATTTATCAATTTATTTATTTATATATTTATTTATTTACGTACTCATACGTCTGTGCATCGTCGGGGGGGGGGGGGATAGTCAGATCAGCATCGTCACCGTCATCGTCACCGAATGCCATGTCCCAACTATATACCACGCGCCAAATTACATCACCGTCACTGAACGCCGCGTTCCGATTACACACTACTCGCTATGTTACGTCGTCGCCACCGATCGCCGCGTTCCAGTTGTATACGGTCAAGAGGCGTTTCGATAGTATCATCATCATCATCAACGGTGTTTCAGCTATTTATAGTCAGGAGGCGTTCCGATAGTATCATCATCATCATTAGCGGTGTTTCAAATATATATCGTCGGGAGACGTTGCGATAGTATCATCATCATCATCATCATCACTAGCGGTGGTTCAGCTTTATATCGTCAGGAGGCGTTTCGATAGTATCATCAGCATCGTCATCATTAGCAGCGTCCCAGTTATATATTGTCAGGAGACGTTTCAATAGCATCATCATCATCACCATCATTAGCAGTGTCCCAGTTGTATATAGTCAGGAGGCGTTTCGATAGTATCATCATCATCATCATCATTAGCGGTGTCCCAGTTATATATCGTCAGGAGACGTTTCGATAGTATCATCAACATCATCATCATAGCAGTGTCCCAGTTATATATTGTCAGGAGACGTTTCAATAGCATCATCATCATCACCATCATTAGCAGTGTCCCAGTTGTATATAGTCAGGAGGCGTTTCGATAGTATCATCATCATCATCATCATTAGCGGTGTCCCAGTTATATATCGTCAGGAGACGTTTCGATAGTATCATCAACATCATCATCATAGCAGTGTCCCAGTTATATATCGTCAGGAGGTGTTTCAATAGTATCATCATCATCATCATCATTAGCAGTGTCCCAGTTATAAATAGTCAGGAGGCGTTTCGACAGTATCATCATCATCATCATTAGCGGTGTTTCAGCTATATATCGTCAGGAGACGTTGCGATAGTATCATCATCATCATCATCATCATTAGCAGTTTCCCAGTTATATATCGTCAGGAGACGTTTCAATAGTATCATCATCATCATCATCATTAGCAGTGTCCTAGTTATATATATAGTCAGGAAGCGTTTCGATAGTATCATCAACATCATCATCATTAGCAGTGTCCCAGTTACATATTGTCAGGAGACGTTTCAATAGCATCATCATCATCACCATCATTAGCAGTGTCCCAGTTGTATATAGTCAGGAGGCGTTTCGATAGTATCATCATCATCATCACTAGCGGTGGTTCAGCTTTATATCGTCAGGAGGCGTTTCGATAGTATCATCAACATCATCATCATTAGCAGTGTCCCAGTTATATATTGTCAGGAGACGTTTCAATAGCATCATCATCATCACCATCATTAGCAGTGTCCCAGTTATATATTGTCAGGAGACGTTTCGATAGTATCATCATCATCATTAGCGGTGTCTCAGATATATATCGTCAGGAGACGTTACGATAGTATCATCATCATCATCATCATCATCACTAGCGGTGGTTCAGCTATATATCATCAGGAGACGTTTCGATAGTGACAACATCATCTTCATCAGTGAGGGCAGGGCTCCAGTTACACATCAGTCGGAGAAAATTAGACAGATCCCATCATCACCGATGGCAGGATTCTAGCTGTACACCATTTGGAGAAAATACACCGACATCCCTGGCCAGGGGATAGGCATATCCCTACTGTCCAGATCCACCTTTCCATCTACTAATACGAGGGGTCATGGCCTCGTGAAACCACATGGCAACCAACCATTACAAGTATTTATTTATGTATTGTATATGTATGTATATGTATGTATATTATATTTTATTAGTATGTATCTATTCGTACGTAGTGTATGAGGGGGCTCTTCACGGGTGGCACAACACCCGTGCGGATGTCTTCCCTCGTCTGGAATGGATTGAACGTATTGATGCATACCAGATTATAATAAGTACTACCTGGGAGGGTGGTTGCAGTCACTGTAGTGTCGCGAATGGCCAATGGGCTGCAGTTGCTCACAGGCGAGGGTTGGGGAGCCTAGGAAACTCCCCCTCCCCACTCGCATATTTTTGACTTGACAGGTGGCCCGGGACCATCTTTACAGTAGCTTCAGTATATATACCGTAGTTTAACTTAGTTTAACCTGGAGGAGTTGGAATTCGGGGGGCAAACTGGCTCTGAGCCCGGACGCCAGACACTGACGCGAGGGATGGTGCGGTACTTTGCACAGAAGAGGCCCAACATGAAAAGGCGCATCCAGGCTCAGGTCAACGTATCCGGAACTCGTGTCGGGAGAAGGAGGATGGGATCAGTCACCGATGAGCCTTTGGGTATGGAGGGGCCGAATTTAAAGCAAACACATTTTTCGCGTACACATACATTTATACATACCTCCCACACCCCCTTTATCCATTAGAACCCACCGTACCACTAGAATGAGACATAGGGCCAGATACAGGTGACGGAACTTAGGCCGGCTAGTAAATAAACGTAACAATGTAATTGATATAAGAATAATGAAGAGTAAATATAAAGGATCGTAAGGAATAAGCACAGCGAGATAACGGCGGAAGATAAAAATATCAACCAGCAAGGGTGTCGAAGACGGAATCACCCATAGGAGCGGTTACGAAGGACTTGAGGGCTTTCAGGGGATCTATATACTCTAAATGTGCATGCGCATGTGATAACGGCACGTTACTAACCTTTTCAGTGGATGGCGGTCGATCCCATACAGGTAGGACTATGGGGATCGAGCGGAGAGGGCGTGGGAGCAGAGGATCGCGCACTCTGGAAGCGCAGCTACACCAGATGCAGTGGTTCGGACCGTAGGAATGATAGGTAAATAATATAGGGCCACGGAACATAGTATGTTTAGCAATTGCACCGTAGGGCTTAATTGACGTGCTAGGTAGTTTTGTTTGCGTTTTCCATGAACATTCACGAACTTCATACCCAAGTATTTAATTTAAATTTAGCTTGCGTTAGGGTTACCACAAAACCAATTCATCCCCTATAGTTCGAAACAAAAAATTACACAACGTGAACTGGGGAGGTCTTGAATAAAGCGAGGGTGTTTGGAAATACTACGTTAAAAACCGTAGAGCCTTCACCCGACGTAGATAGATAGCTTGTTTGCCTCTAACAAGGCGTAAACTCAGTTAGGAGTAGGATCGAGCTGAAAGGCGAAGAAGAGGATCCATCACAAACAGTACATAAGCATTAATGGTGATATATTTGTGTATCAACATGACATAATTACATTACTGTTTTTAAATTTCTCGTAAATAATCACATTTTCGAAGAAATGTTCTCGCCCCTAATTTAAAGAAAAATATATAAATTATATATAAATATATCACTTGTCTAAGACCACTAATGAGTTTAGGAATACACGACTAGTTTCGACAACTGCAGATGTTGTCATCAACGGGTGATTATATAAACTAAAGCATTAATGTAAAATTCAGTCAAACATCTGTAGTTGTCGAAACTAGTCGTGTATTCCTAAACTCACAAGTGGTATTAGACAAGTGATATATTTGTATATAATTATAATGTCATTCCACAAAGTTAACGCCAATTCAATAAATAATATAATGGGAAGTCACAGAAAGCTGATCTTTTTGTATCTAGTAGAGTTAATAATGGGTAAAAATATTTTATTCTTATCAACATAATCATATTAGGTTACTAACTGTAGTACAATCCACAATAAAAATCAGGTTTAAAATAAAGAAGTTTTGTTACAAAAGTGGTAGAAATAGATTATAGAGATAAAATCAGCTATAAATACACGAAAGTGTCTCGGATAATGCGTATAGGGACATTTTATTCTCTGGCCTACAATAATTTAGCAGAAAACATAGTATTTTCGACGAGGTTACGAAAATTTCAGCTGTGTAAAAATACAATCCCTGGCCGCAGGAAATTACTGTACGAACGAGTTACGCCGATAGTAGCGCCACAGACGCAACGTATTTTTTACGATCACTTCCTATGATCTTTAAAATAACTTTAATAATTAATGTTAGTAAATAATGAAATGCATTCTCAAAACAAAACAGGGGTGGAATTTTAATTTATTTTTGTACATTTATCTAGGAATTTATTTATAAAGGCTTTGAAAAACGTCAAAAGGTATGGAATGTTGTGTGTTGGGCAATGAACATGTAGATTTGATTAGAGAGTAGACAGGAGTTGTAGATTTAATAAAATGCGCTAGGAAAATGAGATACGTTGTTCGGAGAACTGAAAATTAATGGTTAACAAAATAATTAAACTCTGAGTGTACACTGTGATGTTAAAACAGCTACCATCAGAATTAATATATTTTTTAGTCTATGTGTGAGAGTTTATTATACGGGTGCAGGAGTTTAATATAATGAATTTGCGGTTGCACAACCGACAAGTTTCTTCGAGAGAGCTTTTATAATATTATAATATTAAATGTAAGCCTTTAACCTATATTTAAGAAAGGACAAGAGAAAAATCCTGAAAAGTATAAAGGAATCTCCTTCTTATGTATAATGCTTAAGTTATTTACAAGTATACTTAAGCAAAGCTTGAGCAATATATCACTAACTGGGAAGAACAGAGCTTTCGGCGAAATCGCTCCACAACAGATGAAATCCACATTTTGAGAAAATCAAAGTAAGGCATTATAATATAATTAAGTGTCCTACATATGCCTTGTGGATCTGAAAAGTGTGTAGAGTGTTGATGAAAGACATTACAAGAATATTATTGGAAAAGGGAGTATCATCCATATTGGTAAAGCCTGTCCAAAATCTGTATTACAACCTTAAAAACTAAAATTAAAGTCGATAATGAATTATCAAAGGAAATCTTGGCGAGTAATAGTATAAAACATGGAGATAGTTTGAGCCCTTTTCTGTTAAATCTTATAATGGACGAAATCAAAGAGGAGATGGCTAGCTTAGAATTGGGATACAAAATGTGTACCAAATAATTAATGTAATATATTACGCAGATGACACATCAATAATAGCAGAGTCTGATGATGACTTGCAGAGAATGGTGTACAAAATATACACACATAACAAAGGCTAAATATTTCAATATCAATCAGTAAAACCCAAATTTTTTTCAATTTCAAAACAATCAAACAAAGTGAAAACTGTGTATTGAAAATGAGCTTGTAGAACAAGTCGAACAAGTAGAACAAGCTTCAGATATTTAAGTGTAGAAATTTTAAGTCCTAGAGATATGTATACTGAAATCCGAAAGCAAGTTGATAAAGCATCTATCGAATCAGTGTGTCTCAAGAATTTGGTCCGAAAGAACAAAAAATGCAAGATGATAGAAAAGTTAAAATAGATATAATATATAGAGAATATATAGAAATAGTAGATATAGTATATATGGAAATAGTAGATATAGAATATATAGAAATAGTAGATATAGAAATAGATAACAAATGATATACAAAACACGTGTGACCTGTCATGACATATGCTGTAGAAACGCAGGCTGACACTGTCCGTACCAAAAGACTTCCCAGAATATCTGAAATGAAAGTGCTGAGATAAATTACTGGAAAAACTCTACGAAATGAGGACATAACACGATGGAATAGATCCATATAGAGATTCTAAGGGATCACGTAGCCACAATGAACAGTGACAGACTCGTGCATACAACAGCTAATGAATTCCCCTCTGGAAGACGCCCACCGGGAAGACCACCTGAAAGATGGAGGAATGACTGGACCTCATCATCCCAGAAGAGGAAGTTTAGTGTACCACAGATCGACAGATCTAACAAAAGAAAAAGAAGAAGTCTTCAGTATCGCCATGGTAGAGTAAATATAATGATTGAATTAATATTATCGTGTTCAATTGAGACACTTTGGACAAGATGAAAATGGAGTTCTTCTATTTTGCAATCATAAGGACCATGTTACGCATCATATTTTATTAAATTCAAAGACTTTTGAGTAAGGACTCCCGATTCCCGACAATGTTCCTTTCTTTATAAGAAGGGCGGAACATTACACTTTCATTTGTGTCTCGCTTAAAACTCGCAAATGGAAAACGGTAGCGATATCAAAATTTTCGACGTCTGTGAAAATAAGTCGACCATAAACATGAACATTGTACGTGTTTGCTGGCTGAGAATACATTGTATTCAGGTATTCCAAGAAAATAAAATAATCAATGAACTTCTCTTGGGCACGCATTGAAAAGTAGCTTCGTTGATTTGAAAATGTGCTGGATGTTTTCTCTTTAAAGAACCAATATAGAATACTTCGAGATTCAGCGAGTATTGATGTTAAAAAAATGAAAAGGGGTTGCTACTCGGCATTAATAATATATTGAAACGAGACTAAAAAGAATTACGCACTTTTGTCAAGAGACAGTTGTTTGAAGTTATCACAACACTATCGAAGGATCGAAAATTATCTACAACATTCCAGAAACACCTGGAAGCCACGAGAATTTTCTCGTAAACACTTGAAAAGACTAGCGAATTCTCGAGGATTCGGAAATCCTACGTGATCGGGTATAAATAAACGGATCCAGGCCGCGGAGCGCCAATGTTATTCTGACGTATCTTACGACGCGACTCTACGTGAAGCGAAAACAGTGTTACCATCAGGCGTGTAAACCAAGCGACAGATAATTAAGTGAAGTGCTTTTTACTCTTGTGCGATATTTGAGCGGAGACTTCTCGAAAGTATAAGCTAGTGGAATTAACGTTTTATGGACGAGTGATATATATAATAGCGTTAGTTTAATAGTATTAAGTGACTTTTTAGATTGAATATTTATTAATAAATAATTAATAAATCTGTAATTAAATTCCAGCATTCATTCATTCCTCCCGCCGCCACGACACGTGACAATACAAAAAATAACAAGAAATCGAATTTGAAAATTTTAGTCTACCTATCGGTTTCGAGACGTACCCGTCTCTTCGACAGGACAATCCATACACCAGCATATAAATAATACTATATACCACAATCATAGTACTATTCACATACGCGCCATCTGGCGTTCTTTTAACTTTATTTTTAATATACGCAGCAGACTCAATAAAGGCTAGAAACGAGAAACATTTATGTAATTTTCTAAGATTGATTTTGAGGCTCATCTTCAGATCTGAGCAAAAGATCAAACTTGAGAATCATTTTGTGAGTAAGTATGACCAAAGTAAAGTAAAGTAAAGTACTTCTCTTATGATCCGGACAAAGAATCACCTTCTTCATTTTAAGATCCGTTCATTTTTGTCCAATTTTGGGGGAGAGTGAGACATTTGGGAGAGTACGATGGGGAGATTTTATTTTCTCTATTATTTATATTACATATTTATTACTTATTTATTTATTTATACGGCACAAAGTGTCATTAACCAAAAAAACTACAATTTTGACCATATTATAAAGTGTTATGTGCTGACATGTGGTGAATATTATACTTCTGTCTAAGAAAACATTTAAATTCTATTAAAAAAAGTAATTTATTATTTTTGAACGCTTCAACAGGCCATAAGACCCAATTACTAAAGCAGTACACATCACAAAAACACCCAAGCTTGAATAAGTCACATACATTTATTCTAAATTCACCGTGAATCGATCTCGGAACCCTAGTTGTGGGAAGCCAATGTCATATTCACTTAGCCACGAGAGTCGCAAATTTTGACTGCGCAAATTTTCTCCACTTTTTTCCACAAAATTTTCACCATCATAAAAGCAGGTTTCTCTTAAATTAAGTAAAGCCTAGTACATATAGACCTGTATATAATTTTTATTCCTAAACATCTATAAATAAATCCTAGAGTGTAACTGAGCAATACTTGGGCGTTGTTCAGCATATACACTTCTTTGTAGTTAGTGGAAGGTGGGAACATTGCTAGTTTTGCGTAGGGTGCTAAGCAAAGTAAATTAACTGTAAAACTCGCATAGAAAGAATATAAAAAATGCATAGAATACTTCGAAATAAAAACTGTTAAAATGAAAGTACTTACGAGTGGATTTTTTGTTCATGGCACTCCATGAATATGTTGTATACCGATACACACATTGGTGTGCATTAGCTGTATCTATGATAGAAAGAGACTACGTTGTAAGAGTCGCTTAACGCTAGATTTAATACACACTTGACATCAGTGTCAAGAAAATAAATAAAATAAATTTAAATTTAATACAGTGATAATAATAATTATTAAACTATTTATATAGGTAGTTATCCATTATTTTAAAATAATAACATGTACTGTTCGATTTTAAATTAAGTTTATTTTCTTCGCCTACTAGTCTCAGCTGATGAAAGGCTCCGACAAAGTCATTATAATTATTATGATGTAATAAATATTATTTCATACCCCATCCATAAAACAATTAAACAATAAATAAATCTATGTAAGTACTGTTATATTATAATAATTTAAAAAAATACGTACTGGCATCGGATGTACGCTGCCGTGAGAAAAAAATCGATTTGCATTCCCTTAAGGTACTTTAAAATAAGAAATCCAACCCCGTATAAGATAGTGCTTTAAACGTCAGTGGTCAGGGCGGAAATTACGCGCCGTATTTTGTGTTGATATGCTCTCCACGTATACCTAGGGGAACCCTTCACGGTGTGTGAGCATGAGCGACGTACAAAGACCCGATTAAATGGAGAACACTTATTAGTTTGCCTCCTGGAATCCTGGTGTGGTGCTTTGAGGAATAGGTTAAAAGAATTAAAAGCAAGCGGAACAAAAATGAGCTAATTAAAAATAAGTTGAAAGAATTTAAAAAAATCGGAACAAAAATGAGCAAATGAATTCGATCACTTCGCTAGTTTTTCATTTAATTTTGGAGTACGTGATAAGAAAAAGGAACCCATAAAAACCAAGCATTTTTTTTCGCTAAACCTACGCGTTGGGCTTCGGTCGGGCGACACTACGAAAGGGAGTAATAAAAAATTCCAAATACCCAAAATTATACTGTAATCAGGTTTCGCGTCTACCAGACGCGTTAAATATTTTCATACAACTTAATAAGTTGTATGAATAAACCAGTCAAAATTTGAAAAATTCAATTTTTTTTTTTTAACGAAAATTTGTAAGATCTTCTTAATCGTCGCCACGAGTCTGCTTGCAAAGTTTCAGCTCGATTGGATCACGGGAAAGAGGTTTAAAATGGATCCAAAGTTTTTTCGTCAGACAAGAAGACAAGCAGACGCCACGAGTTAATATAGAGGTAGTAAAAAGGAAAAAAGGAATAACGGAGTAGATATTTCATTGGCATATGCAGTTGATATGTAATTCATAATAAATAAAAGACCAGTGACAGTAGAAATTCATACAGATTACCTCAGACGCACCATAGTCACTTCGTCCCCTTGAAATCTGAGATTTAATACATGATGAACATCAATATTCAAATAATATTATTTGTTTATTTTTTGGAGCATATTTGGTTCCATGGCTTTTAAAGTGAAATGAAAAAAAAATTCCATAAACAATTTATAATAATAAAAAAACCTTTATTCTAGACAATTTGAAGTATTATTTCAATGAATGTACTCAAAAATTTAATAACTATGATGGTAGATCCAGACATAAATTAATACAAGGGCTCAAAATTACTAAAACATTGTACCGTAAAAGTCCCTTATATATAGCTACTTAATACTTCAATCTATTAACCACCGAACTAAAAATTGTAACCGAAGTAAACAAGTCAACTAAAAACAAAATAAAAAAAATGGATTATCGAAACACAAGAATATCTGATATTCTTATAAATGTATATTGTAATCATCATACAACTATCATTCGAGTCACTATTTTGTAAGCTAGGTATTAATATTTGTCACTAGTCACTTATTTATATTGTTTTTTTTGAGTTTTAGACGCGTGTTTCATTATTACACATGTCTTACTTTTCATCTCCCGAACCAATGTACAGGTATATGTAAATTTCTTTAAAGGATTTAAAATAATTATAATGTATGTAATATATATTATATCTTGTATATTTTCTTTTGGAATTTAATAAATAAATAAGTAAATAAATAAATAAATAAATAAATAAATAAAGAAATAAAAAAATAAAGAAGAAATAAATAAAGAAATAAATAAATAAATAAATAAATAAAGAAATAATAAAATAAATAAATAAATAAAGAAATAAATGAAATAAAGTAAATAAATAAAGGAATATATAAATAAATAATAAATAAATAAATAAAGAAAATAAATAAATAAATAGATAGATAAATAAATAAATAAATAGATAGATAGATAGATAAATAAATAAATAAATAAATAAATAAATAAATAAATAAATAAATAAATAAATAAATAAATAAATAAATAAATAAATAAATAAATAAATAAATAAATAAATAAATAAATAAACAAATAAATAAATATAGGAACCTGGGTGTGAAAGAAAATCCTGAACTAGGGTCTATTATCGGGAACAGTCGAACTATCCAAATTTTCGGAAAAGCGATTGTCTGGGCAGCCCGGCCTTTAATAACTGTCATCAATGCGTCGTCCCCACCACAGCCGAAAGGGTATATAAGCGAGGGCTATTACCATCGGGTAGGTCAATCTGTTTGAAAAGCGCTTCCAGCAGCCATCGCCGTCCTAGGACACCTCCAGGAGGTATTCTCGGTAAACCAACCTTTACTCTTTTTAGTTTAGAAGTTTCTTGCCTAACTAGCCGCAGCAGATCTATCTCCGAGACGTCTCTCCGCTTGAGAATACATCGGTCTTGCTTTATATATCCTGGCAAGAGCCTTCGCTGAATCTCCGAAAGCTTACTGGGATCACTGAGAATCCCACTATAAGGCTGTGTTTGACTGTATCAGAAACTTTAGTGCGTGTACTTAATTTTATTGTATATTTTTTTCGGGTTTAATTAATATTGTTAAAACTTTCTGCATTATATCTGCGCCCTTATTACACCTTTCAACCATGCAACCTAAAATTCAAACCTTTTCCGTTTCACTTACTTACACACTTAAAGTTAAAATATATGATCTAATAGATAAATTATCTAGAATCGGACTAACACATAACTTTGCATCGTAATTGAGTAATTCTTTACTTACTTACTTACCATCACGCCATATCCCGTGAGGGGTAGGCAGAGAGAATAGAACGCTACACTTTTCTGTCCTGACATACAACTCTCGCTTTATCCACATTCATACATCTTCGCATGCAAGATCGACGGTTTTTGAGGCTTCTAACGGGACCATCTTCCAGTATCTGGTTAATCTGGTTATGCTACGTCTTCCGCGGTCGCCTTCTCTTTCTGGCGCCATCAATACTTGCATTATATATCATTCTTTCCTCATTCATTCGCTCAACATGCCCAAACCATCTGGGCGACCCTTTTTTAATTCTATGAATAATGCTTAGATCAGCTTTATATTCATTCCTAATATCTTCATTCTTTACTCTATCATAAATGGATTTCTATCCATTTATATAAGAGTATTCATATAAATAAAACATATATTTTATTATCTAAATTTTTATACATGTCTGTAAACATGTACTCCTTGGGTCTCTTATATATTTTTCTAAATTAAAAGAAACATCATATTTGTATTCAAATCGACAGTTATTTAAAAAATATATAACAAGTGTTAATATGAATTTAAAAATGATTGAACATAGCTTCAAAGAGAAAATTACTTTCAGAATTTTGATAATGTTTTCTCTAATTTTGATACAAAATAGTAAATTTTTACTAAAATGTCGGATGACACATTTTAGTTCCCAGGTCTAACGAAATAATAAATATTTTATTTATTTTATATAAATATATATATTAGTGCAATACAATACATTTTAGATTACAAAGAATAAGTTAACGAATAGTATCACCATATAACGACAGAAAAGTAAGATAATTATATACAAAGTTTTTCATTATTCAAAGCCCGCTTAGTTGGTGTCAGTTTATGAGTGTGTTATGATGAGTCTCGGTATATGTGTGGGGTGGACTTGGTGAGGATAGAACTAATTAAGCAAAAGTACCTATATTTTTTAAATGTATGATATTGTCGTAAAAAATATTCAGATTACTTTCACAATTTATAAACTAATAGCTGTGCCCGCGCGGCTTTGCACGCGTAGATTTTAAGTACACTGTTTGGATCGTCATAGAACTTTCGCGAACCTTCTAGAATATTCTCCTTCCAGAACTTTCAAGAAATTTATCAACACACCGACACATTCCGCCACTCAATTTAGAATCTTATAGAACTTTCGGGAATTTTCTAGAGCAGGTTTTTCCGGAACCTTCTAGACTCACTGACACAGTCGGCGCGCCTATTTTGAAACAATCCGAAGCATTTGCGGCCTTCCCATAACTAAACAATGTGCTAGAAAGCACATCTTTATCACCCACTCCCACCCACGCACAGCCACCCCCACGAAACTCGCATATTTACGATGTGACACCACGGGCTATCCACCACCATAACCACCGATGGGTGGTTGTGGCTGGTTGTGGAGAAAATTTGGCGGGTAGGGAAACACGGGTTTCTTTTCATATATATATATAGATTTATGACACGATTTGTAGGTGAGTTCAAAGCGGCATTAATCTTATAGTCATTTATGCAGAAAAGGGGTGTGTGCCTTGAACGACGAACAGGTGTATTAAAACTTATCGGTGGGAGCATTTCAGAGCAGTTGATACTAGTGTGCAATATATTGTAAAGAAACAGTACATCAGCAGTCATTCAAGGTTTCTGTAGCTGTAGTGTTTGGGGAATGTTAGCAACAGTGTTATTATACCTGTGACCAAGTAAACATCTTATTCTGAACGCCCTCCAGCTTGTTGATGTATTAGTTCACTGTGGGTTACAAATAAGCGAGGCGTTCTCCAGTGTATTTCTTACTAATGAGAAATATTATAGTTTTTTGGAGTATCCGCATTTTCAAATAATTTACTTATCGTTAAGATAAACCCGAGCATTTTATATGACGTAGTTATTATCATTTCTGTGTGTTGTACATAAATCAATTACATTTAACTTAAATTATTATAACAAACTACCTGGACTTTAGCTGGAAAATTATTCCATAATTCACAATGGTTCGCCTCTTGAATATTCCACACACCTACTTTTTTAACTCCTGTGTGTCTGTGATGTAACGAAGGTCTACCTGTCGTAGAAATATGAAATATCTACCTTATTTACGGAAACTAAAACGTCACATTTTTTGTAATCATCGAATAGACATTTTCACACCAAAATGACTAAATTCAACTGTTACGAATGTACGGATTTCTTAATTGAAAAATATTTATTCATTACTCTCGTATTTTGGTCAGTGTGTAAGAGAGAGCAGAATATTGCACATCGCAGTAAAATCGAGCAAGAAAGAGCACGACAATACCACACATTTCATGTAGGACAGAGATAGCAGTTGCTTGGGTTTCGGTGAAAGCGAAAACAATATCGAAAGAGAACGGCGGATTCGCGTAACACGTGTTAGACAAAGATGGAGTGCAGGCGACGTAGCGATCGCGTCGTTGAATTCAGTTGGTAATGGTACGTCAGCGGTAGTGCACGCAAATTCGATATGCCATGATTTTATAATAATTTACTAAAATAATGCAAATAAGACATTTAAAAAGTCTTATCTGTCTCGTATTTATTTATATTTTATCACATATTAAAAACTATGCCGATTTTTAATCAGGTAACGCTGTGTTACACCACCGTTCCCGAAGGTATTTTTTAGCACAGTCATTTAAGAGTTAATTCGCTTCAATTTTTGGTTCACTCAAATGATCGGGCACAGTTTTTGTTAAAATTCGCGACCTTCACCTTCTATATTTTCACCTTCTATGGTTATTCGCAGGCGTCAAATATGACTGACTCGCTCGCGTCCGTTTTTTCTCACTTTAAAGGAAAAGAATTTTCTCGAAACTTTTGTCATATTTCCGAGTATTCTACCGGTTTCAAGGTGTTTCCAATTTATTCAAAAACAATTCAAGCCGTTCGGAAATACTCAGTTGTGTGCAATACCTGTTGTTTATAGAATGCTTTCTCTCGTGACAATATGAATTGAATTTACTTAGTAAAGTGGCTTTACATTATGTAAAGTGATCACTTAAGCCAGCAATACGATAGGTCGAAAGCTTAGGCTTTCGACCTATCGTATAGCTGGTTAGTGAACACCCAAAAAGATTTATATTCCTTTTTTCTAATGCGAAAAATAGCTTGGTCTCTATGAGAGATCTATAATATATAAATATCTTCATAATAAATTAAGCGTTCTTTCATTTAAAGAGTGGAAGTTCTTGATTATACACAACAGTGGAATAAATTCCACAGATTTTCATTATATATTATATATTATATATATATATATATATATATATTAGGTCCTTACATATGAAATTGACGTTTTGCCGTACTGGCAAATTTGATCTCAAATATCTTCTCTTTGGTTAGGAATTCCAAATCCAAATTTATACAGCTATTTACTCATGTATTTGTGTTTTGAAAATTATAATTCATTTGTTTTTTCCTCAATTGTTTTTTTCTTTGCGTCACTCAGTTTACAAAATGAAAAACTTGAAATATCGCGTTATTTACGAGTACGAGTTCCACCGTGGCACCAGTGCTGCAGAAACGGCTCGAAGGATTAATGATGTGTATGGCGACGGTACCGCAAAAGAAAACACAGTGCGTTTTTGGTTCCAACGTTTTCGTTCTGGAAATTTCGACCTGCAGAACAAGCCCCGTGGACGGCCGGAGACCAAAGTTGATAATGAAGAATTGAAGGCTATTGTGGAAGCGGAATCCATCGCAAACCACATCCGAGTTAGCTACAGGCTGCGGTGTTAGTGATAAAACTGTTTTAATCCACTTGAAGCAAATTGGTAAGGTGAAAAAGCTTGAAAGGTGGGTACCTCACGAATTGAGTGAAGCAAATCAACAAACGCGAGTTACTTGTGAGCGTTTGGTGGACTAGTGCTGGTGTCGTTCACTACAGCTTTCTTAAATCTGGCCAGACGATTACGGCAGATGTCTATTGTCAGCAACTGCAAACCATGATGGAAAAGCTAGCTGCTAAACAACCGAGGCTGGTTAATCGCTCTAGGCCACTGCTGCTTCATGACAACGCTAGACCACACACTGCACAACAGACGGCTACCAAATTAGAGGAGCTTCAATTGGAATGTCTAAGACATCCACCGTACTCTCCGGACCTTGCCCCAACAGATTACCATTTTTTTCGAAATTTGGATAACTTCTTGCAAAGGAAAAAATTCAACTCCGATGGGGCAGTCCAAACCGCCTTCAAAGATTTTATTGATTCCCGTCCGAATGGTTTTTTTAGTAAAGGGATCGATGAACTACCTATGAGATGGCAAAAGTGCATAGATAGCAATGGTACATACTTTGATTAAATAAATATATTATAATAAAAAAAAATCGGCTTTATGTTCCTCCCATACTAAACGCCAATTTCATATGTAAGGACCTAATATATATATATATATAATATATATATATAAATATATATATATATATATTATAATATATATATTGATTGATTAATGATGTCACTGTGTCAAAATCCAGTTTTGTTCTGAAAAATTTGGACATACTCAAAATATTCCAATGATTTTAGTTATATAAGCCTAATCATTTTCGATAGGCACAACCATCTTTTTCATAGGTATTATTAGAATTACTTGTAAATTAAAATGGCCGACAAATAGAAAGTAAAGAGAGGACGGAGGGTAAGGGGTAGTTATTTATTGGTATATACAACAGTTATTCATTTTTACATATACATTGAATTTGTAATACAAAGTTAAATTGGTAATACTACAAAGTTTAAATTAAACATATTTTAATTTATAATGTTGCACCACGAAGTATCTGCCAAATCCTTTAATGATATATCTTCCTAGTTAACCGTCGATTTAAGTTAAGTCGTTGTCGATCGTTTTCCGTTCTTGAAAATAAATTTTATTCAAACTATTCTGTAAGATCAATTAGTGTATATTATAGATGTCTCGTAGAGAGGAAACTGTAGTTTTTTATGGGAAAGTAGGTATAGAAGTCTTTTGGGTGTACATAGGACTTCTGACCTATCATATGGTTGGCTTAAGTGATCACTTTACACAATGTAGCATTCGCCATTTCCACCCATGATAGAATATACCATGCCTACTAATTTTTGGAAGTTGTATATATTTGAATTAACTGCCACACTTCATATATGCATTGTAACAACCTTTCCATGCGGCCTGTATAAAGTCATTTTCATTCTCCTAAATCCCCACCGATGTCGTTAATGTCACTAAATGAGAAAATCTACAATTAATTTTACGGAATTCTTGAAAGCAATATACTTTTTCTGTGTAGTCAAATTCATCCGAATTACTAACATTACACTAGGATACGCCAGGAAATATTATTTCCTATTTTTATTAAATTCCTTTTTTTACCAGTATTTTCATTCAAAATATTCATTCTGTAAGAGTTTCAACAGTTATTACCGCAAAATGTTGTGTCCTTTCTCCCACTTCCTTTCGTCCTTCTAGGGGGACGGAAATAGGGGTAACCTGACTTTTCGTCTACTTCCTTCTTTGTCTGCAGGACGTGTGGGGAATCCCTTATCTACGAACCGCCTCTTCTTAAGATAGTAGTACGATTAAGCCATATGAAAATTTATTTCAGTATCAATATCATACAAATCATATTTAAGGTGACTTTCCCGTTCTGCCATGGCTTTGAACTGAAATTTTATGAATTTATTTAATTCAGATAAAGAATGCTGTATTTTCTTTTATGTACAAACACATTTCTACTGTGTAAGTAGAAATGTGTTTGTAGGAAAAGAAAGTAAACCCTTTGAGGTTATTTGTTTATTTATACAGTAATCCCCGGAAGTTACGTGATTGGTGGAACTGACGAAAATAACTTAAAGTTGATCTTTTCATATAAATACCAAGGTCTGTCAAAAACCCTAGTTTAGAAGAAAATATTAAATAAAATTGCCGTTCTTTGTGTGTAGATATTAAGATACATATCTACATATTAATATAAAATATTAGAAAAATTAAATAGTTATTTTGATGCCTACATTAAATCTAACAATCTTGTCTGATGATAGGTGTTTGTTTTGTTACGCAAAATTTCCTTGTAACATGTTAATTTTATTAATTTCTTACTTTGTATCTATAAGTATTCTTCGTTGGAGTTTAAGTTTTCTAAAATCCTTAAGCCCTTTAGAATAGAGTTGAAATGTTCTGTCAAGCTTGCAATTTTCATGTTCATAAATTTTCTGCTATCAAAATCGTTGATAATTTTAGCTTTCCATTCGCAAAATATCATTTTCATTTTCTCACTAGGTGCAGGAGAATAATATTTACTAAGTTTGGACGACTTAGTTTTTTAACGGTTGTGACATGTAAAGAAACAATCTTAATTAGAAGTAGAAATCGCGTGAAATGCGTCAATGCGTATCACAGCAAGAGAAAAACAAAAGAAATCAAGAACGCGTAATTCCAAGTTCGCGTCAGTCGGGGGATTACTACACGGAATAAAGTTATTTAAAAACATTAATTAAAAAAATAATTTTATTGCATGTACCAACCACATACATGATCCTATGGAGAAAAGGCTTCATAAATCAGTCTAGATGACTGCAATGAATGCCTGATAACGATACTTTCAATTGTTTAATCCTCTCAATCTCTCTCCCAATAATTTTTAAGGGTATATTTTCATGTTAGTTTTGGCAAACCACCATTGCGTAAACAATGCCATTTTTTTGTAAAATTTGAAATCATAGTTCAATTTATATAATTTAATATAACTATAATTCAATTTATTAACCTGAGAAAGAAGATTTTTAAATCTTCCCAGCCATACGCATCTTGTAAACACCTCTAGTAGCAATATTGAAATGCTTCTAAGATCAGATTATATTCGATTATTTAACGAGAGAGGCCTAAAAGTCTGCTTGATTTCAATATGTCTCCGAGAATACGATATTTTTTAAATTACACTTCACTTTAAATAAATATAATTTGATCAAACAACCGAGTCTTCATTGTGTTAGATTATCCCTTGTTGGGTTTTGTCCTGTTCACTTCACTCTCACTTTTTAAATCACTATCAGGGTACCGTTCTCCACGGAACAGTGACCTCATCCTGATTGCTATTAACGTCGTACTCTCCCGAGAGTTCGTCAGGACGTGGGTGTCGCGTTGAGATCTGCTCCGTGGTTGAACCTCTGTGGACTGTGGACCCGTGGCGCTTGGACTCGAACTCCAACTTTCTTTGTATTGTGTTGTCTGTCCTTCCCATTTCGGGAGTGAGTCCGAACACCTTCGCTCCCTCGCTGTCCTCCTTTCCCGCCCTAAGTCTACTTCCTTTCTTTTCTTTGTTTTCTTGTTTTTTTGTTTTTTTGGTTTTCTTGTTTTTTGTTTTTCTGGTTTTCTTGTTTTTTCTTTCGATTGGCTCTTCATTTTAGCCTAATAACTATTTTATTCTATTGTTACCGTAAATACAGGGTTATTAGTAAAACATTAATAACCTCGCAGAACTATATACCTGCCTTGATTGTGAGTCGAAAATGTTTAAGCTATTATGACCTAATACCAATAGTTATGGAGATATGCGACATCAAAGTTTGCATTTTTTTTTTCAAAATTTCTGACAAAATTACAGTAACTTATATCGAATATAAAAAATTCATTTCCCCTAATACCTTCAAATTCCAATTGGAATTTTTTCAGAGTTTTTATCATTTTATTTAACTTGTATTGAAAAGAAAGAATTTTTCGTAATCGATAAAATTACTATAATGATAGTCCAACGTTTTACAAAACATAGCAAGAAGTATTGAAAAAAAAATGCAAATTTTGATGTCGCATATACTGTTGAGTGGTCATGATAGCTTGAACATTTTCGACTCATAATCAAGGCAGGAATATAGTCCTGCGAGGTTATTAATGTTTTACAAATAACCCTGTATATGTCTTCTCTAACTTGTTATACTTAATAACATTTATCTAATAAATGTTTATTTCTGTGTGGGAGAGGTACAGTGAGTGAGTTTTTGCAGGCCTTTCCGGGTCGCACCGCCCTTTATACGACGTGACCCGGAGACGGCCTTTTAGAGAAAAAATTGTCAACCTGGCGACGTATGAGTAGGGTCGATATGTCAGATTACTCATAAAACGGCCCTGGGAAAGCAGTGGGTGTCCATTCACTGTTTCCAAATCTTTCCCAGAACATTTTTAATATTCGTTGTTTTCTTTTACTGTTTTATGTTTTCAGTTGTTTTTTCTTTTTCATTTTATTATTCTATCCTTTTAGTATGCAAGAGTTTTTTGCGTGTAAAGCGCCCTCGAGTGAAATTTTCACAAAAATGGCGCTATATAAATAATTCCATATTATTAATTATAAATGTAGGAACATCATACTGACGTTACATGAGTCAGAGTAGCACAATATAGTATAAATAACGGAAGAAAAATATCCGTGTTTGTATGTCGCATTGTTGAAATATCTGGGTTGATTCTAGGCCGACCCAATAATGCCATTAAACGTGTTCAAAGTGAAATGCGAGAATTCTATTGGTTGAAACGGTTTCGAAGTTTTTCTCTTTGTTGTGCAGCTAAGGATTCTCGAATTTCAAAATCGGAAATAATCTAGCCTCTATTTGTTTCGGGTCTTTCAGAAAAAAGCCTTGCTTTTGACGGCTTACTGCGGCTGGGTTTGCGGCTTACTGGGGGGTGCTTATATTGTTTAAAACCATCGTAAGGGTGGAAAAAACGTACACAGGGCGGTTTTTATGAAAAAAGTATTATACATATTTTTAAATAGATGTGCACACGCGGAATACGTGCCACATCAATATTTCAGACTAAGCTATACGCTTGTGCCATGCGATTATGCTGGTATCCTGGAATGAGGCCCAAACCCGCGACCAGAGAAGAGGGACCCACACCCACACACCCAGGACCGTTCTATGAGCAATAGCTCCCATATCGGCCCTACACTTGGCTACCCACGTTCGGAATTTTTTTAGTGCTAAAGTAACGGGACGGAGAGGCTACACAAAACCTCCTCTCTGTCTCCGAGGCGCAGGGACAAATTGGGATAAAAACTGGAAAAAAATTGGAACATACTTATTATCCCGCAACCACCAGATCACCAGGCGAGTGTCTTAACCACTTGACTAGATATTAGAAAGAGACACTGTACGCGACACAAAATCGCCGCATGCGTGGGGAAGAAATTGGAATTATTGGAAAAAAGTGGACTGTATTTTGGTTGAGAAATGAAAGACGTTTCGACTCACCTTTTTGTGTTTTGGCGTCCCTCGTAGCGATATCACTTCACCAAACAACTGTTTCACTTGGTTGGCCACCAACGTTCGTTACTCTCGAAGTTCGGCGAAGACGAAATTAGACGAAAATTTTAAAATGTACAATTAAAAAACGAGACGAAAAATTGGAGCTTTTAACACAAGACTTGTCGAAACGAGAGGGGGAATGGAACAACTGAGGGTAGGATGTTTTTCGATAGGGACCAATCAGTGTTGCCACATAAAAAAGAACAATATTCTTTTGAATCGATTTCTGTGCCAACATGACGTCATGAATATCGAACAGACACAATGAACTGTCTCCAATTTTGTGAGGCGCCGAGTATAGGTCGCTCAACCTCTGACATATTAAGCAAACTTTTTACCAACTTGCTACTACTCTATAGAATCAACTTTCAAAATATATTTAATTGCGATATGCATTTTTTGTAACTATTTGCATGCGGTGCGTAACATTTTCATGGCCAGTTTGAAAAAATAACGAAATCGTATGAAAAAATGTAAAACAACCGAGGTCAACAGATTATTTAAAAATACATTTGCATATCAATATTAAGTTTAACCATATCAAAGTAGTCTTTATCGGATATAATACACTTGTATTTGCGCTTTTTCAAATTTTAAAACCACTTCATAAACGCAATTTCCGGTACGATGCTTAACACCTTCACCGATTGTCTGAATGATAGCAAAACTTTTAGCTTCTCAATGATAACAAATCGAAATTTTTCATGTTTTTTTTTAATTTCTTTATTTTCTCAATGATTAAAAACTGTCATTCTGTTTGTTTTTTTTATCTTATTTTGGCGCATTGAGAGTATTTTTTTAATGTAACGGAAGTTGCGCACGCGCAGCTTACGCAATGTGTAGCGAAAATGCGATACCACGAAATGCACTTGAAATTAGTGTTCAGTAATATCAAGAATTTCGTTCAAATTCACGGCTTAAAAAACCAAATCAAACGGCTGGAGAAAGACTCGAACCTCGGATGCGCGATCGGCAACACGGCAACTACATGACATAGCCACCATTACTTTAAGAAAGTTTTTGTTGACCCCAATTATTTTAAATATTCGAGTATGTATGAGTATGAGATTTAATTCTTTTCATGAAACTCGATAAAATAATCGACAATTATCTAGTTTTTAAGTATAACTTGTGATGAATCACCTGTTTCTATAGATTTTTATTTTTTATTTTTTTATTTTGAACTCTAAGATGATTTAAATGCTACGCGGGAAAAATTGAGCTAAGCCCACCTGGCGGAGTATTGGGGCTACAAAAATTTGGGAATGATGAAACGCTAGTATTGGGAGGGAGTTAGTAGCGATTGATCGGATATAGGTTACGGGCAGTTACTATTCAATTCTTATAAATCATATTAATCTTGTGGTAAAGCCGTGTTTGGTACAAATGGTTGACGATCGATGCGGTCCGAGCGGTCCACATGTGATCCCCATAAAAATATACTGAACACGGATTTCAGAGATTTGGGTCGCGGTTATTGCGTTTTGAGCCGTTAAAAAACCGATTAACGTCTACTCTAAGGTGACGATGATATTGACAGTTCCACGAGGTTTCTGAATTATGGGCTTTTTGCTGGATTTTTGAGACCGTTTAAATGTCATTAATCGTGGTCTCGAGTGTATTCCCGTGCAACAGAGATGCGAAATATAAGCGAAAGAAAGGAAGGCATGTCCTAATCAGTGAGATGGCGAGAGATGATAAATAGATAATTTAAATAAGGGATAAATAATTTAAAGAAATTGGCCGCGGAGCACAGATTAGACGTATACGATGTACCAGAGGGGTGACCTTAACTGAGCGGATAATGATTTATTTTCGTTTCGCGGGAGTCGGATAACGTAGGCAGATAGGAAAGTTAACTATAAGTCCATTATATTTGTCTGTAGACTAACGCTCTGTCGAGAAGCGAATAATGATTCATTTTCGTTTCGCGGGAGTCGGATAACGTGGGCGGATAGGAAAGTTAACTATAATTCCATTATATTTATCTGTAGACTAACGCTCTGTCGAGAAGCGAATAATGATTCATTTTCGTTTCGCGGGAGTCGGATAACGTGGGCGGATAGGAAAGTTAACTATAATTCCATTATATTTATCTGTAGACTAACGCTCTGTCAAGAAGCGAATAATGATTCATTTTCGTTTCGCGGGAGTCGGATAACGTGGGCGGATAGGAAAGTTAACTATAATTCTATTATATTTATCTGTAGACTAACGCTCTTCATGCTTTTACAACAGATAGGTAATTGCGCAATGACGGTATATATATAGTTAGGAAAGAGATAACGATAACGTGTAAGCATATTAATGGCACGACAAGAAAAGAATATACTCAAATATAGATACAATATATTAACTATGTAATCACTACAAACCTGTCCGACATTAGCGTAGTTTCAACAGGACGGGTAACGTGTATACGATTGGCTATTCTAGCTCAGATTTCGCCGGGTTTGGTAGTAATAACCACAAAACATAATTGGAACAAGTGTATCTAGATAAGAATATTGTCAATAAAATAATATGAATTTGCGGCCCATATACACATGAAATAAAAGGATAAAGCGTATGGGGATCTTATAGATGGATGGATAAATGAAACAAATATAATTGGGAGTAAATGTAATATAACGCGAAGAAGCAAGCATATAAGTACCAAAAACATAGGAGAACATAGTGTGATAGAAATTCAAAGACGGGAGGAACAATAATATGAAGTGGAACGGATATAGCAAGAGCATGTAATAATGATATACGTACAAATACAGACAACTACTTGAGACCGATTCGACAGATACTAGCAATCTTTCAACACACCTCTAAGAACATGGTGAGTGGTATATAGTTATCAGCGGAGGCGTCCAGTACCTTGGCAATAAATAAGCACTGAACTGACGCCTTGCCTGCGGCACTGGAGGTTTATTTATTTATTTATTTTATTTATTTTCATTTATTGGTTTTCTTACAGCCACATGATTAATCAATCTTGAAAAGAAACCAATAATTGATGTACAGAGTTTTGGGCCAGTTACAAGAAAACACATATATACAATCGATAAAAAAAATTAAGAAAAAACATGTCCAATAGTGGGTTTGTGTGGGGGTGTATTTGTGTGTTTATTTATTTATTTATTTATTTTGTTTTGGGAAAAATTAAAAGCAAAACGATCTTAAAAATTTTCCACTGAATTTAAAAATTTACTTTAACTTACATTAATAGTTTATTGTATTGTAGCGAATAGTACCCTTTCAGTATTGTATTGTTCAAGAATATTCACTGTTTATGTAACATAGTTATTTTGTGGATCAATCTTACTGCCAATAAAAATAATAATAAATGGTTACAAATTATGTTTAAATTCCGCAACGGAGGGACCTAATACGTCCCTGTGCGCGGGGTGCCGCGGGCATAAGACAGGATTCATTGGGTGATCCACGAGAAAAGATCGCCCAAAATTAATTTAAAATTAGGTATAGTACCTTTGAACGATTGTTATATCTAGGTATGCAGTGTGCACGTGGTGAATATATGGAAATTGACCCCATGATATAGCGGCCAAGAAACGTTAAATTTCCGATAAAGACGAGTGGAAATACGAGGGAACGGGACATGATAATGGTAGATAGTGAAGAAACACCAACTATGATTAGGGGAGTACCCGATAGATTGTGGTTACGGTTGATCAAACGACAATATGGATTGAACTTAGAAATTAAATATTAAAAATTAATTATCGCGCTTGCGAAGCGAATTTAAATCGTCCGAAGCCACCGAGTCCGCCCCAAAACATAGGTAGAGACAGCAACAGAAAAGGTGGGGTCAACTGACAGGTCAAGAGGGAATGTGTTTTTTTTGCCAAACTGAATCTAAGGGACAAAGATTTGGGTATCAAGGAAAGTAGGATATTGAAAATCCTGGAAACACACGACTTAGGACCTTTGGCTGCTGGGAGGGGTATTAGAGGTAACGCGGAGTCAGAATTCAGGCAGTTGGGTGAACGTCTACGGAGGTGCGAAATCCGCGTCGGTTGTGTTTTTGGGTGATAGTTACCGTCGACTTAGTGTGTCAAGTGTCTTCGTCGTCGAGTGTCCCAGTGTTTGAAAATTATAGTTTAACTTCAAGTGAAAGTGGTGTACGGGTAATTATACTCTTCGACATTGTTGATTGCTCACGTTAAAAGAAAAGGGGGGTACGGGTTTGATTTTATTTTATAAAGGGTAATTAATTTGGCATATTAGAACTTCGGAAATTACTGCGCTTTATTAAGTTGATTAGTCCGGCATATATAGAACTGATATTTGCAGATCTCCGGAAACTAGCTGTGCGTTATAAAGATACCTATTTTATGCTAAACAAGCGGGAAATTGTTAATAAATCTTGTAAAAATACCTATCTTATGCTAAATACGCGAGGTCCTGTTAAAAGAGTTTTAACTCAGAGTGCGGGTTTGATTTTATTTTATAAAGGTAATTAATCTGGCATATCGGAACTTCGGAAATCACTATGTTCTATAAAGTTAATTATTTTTGTCGTCTTACTAGGTTCACAGAATAATATTCGCAGAATTTCAGGAAACGGTAGAGTTCAAATTTAGTTAAATTTTCGTTTTACTAAGTATAGTATTGGCGGATCTCTGGGAACTAGCTGTGCGTTATAAAGATACCTATTTTATGCTAAACACGCGGGAAGTTGTTAAAAGATAAAGGAGTTGTTACTAACAGATTCGATTTTAAATAAGTCTTATAAAAATACCTATCTTTTGCTAAATACGCGAGGTCTCATTTTAATTTTACATTTGTAAGGCATATAATATTTCGTTATATGAAATGTTTCGATTAGACCGGGTTTATTTTAGTTATCGAAAGAATATTTAGTTTATTTTAATAATTTTTCTTGTTTATGTTTAATAGTAAGAGTCCGTTAAAATTATAGCGAATAAATTCTGGGATTAAAAATACGTCTAGTGAAAAATATATAGCTGATCTCGCGGGGTATCAGGTTCAGCCCAAATAATCTAGATTTTCATTTCGTTTAAAATTATATAGAGTAATTCCGTGAGAATCGGGGTTTATTTACAATTTCACAGGTGTACAAATTCCATTATTCTAGAGAATTATATAAAATAATCTCGTGAGAATCGGGGTTTATTTACAATTTCACAGATGTATAAATTCCATTATTCTAGAAAATTATATAAAATAATCTCGTGAGACTCGGGGTTTATTTACAATTTCACAGATGTATAAATTCCATTATTCTAGAAAATTATATAAAATAATCTCGTGAGAATCGGGACTTATTTACAATTTTACAGATGTATGAAATTTCATTATTCTAAAAAAATTATATAAAATAATCTCGTGGGGGTCGGGGTTTATTTACGGTTTTACAGAAGTACAAGTTTCACTATTTTATAAAGTATATAAAATTGCTTCCGTTCGGCCCGGGTTATCTTATATTATATAGGAAAACATAGGTTCCGCGCTATTAAAACATATAAAAACGTTTCATGTGGCCGGGATTATTACGCGCGTTGGGGAAAGTCTATAAGGTAAAAATATGTTTAATTTGATTCGGGTATTTTATATTTTATGAAAGATATTTGCCTCGCGGACTTAAACTATGAAAAAATGTTTCAATTAGTTCTGGTTATACTTTAGGAGTGATGTAAACTTCGCGGTTGTATAAGTTGGGTTACTTTGTATTATACGAAAACGTAAATCTCGCGTATAAAAACGCGTATAAAAAAAAACGTATATCATGTATTCAAACATATAAAAACTTCTAGTACATTGTTTAGATAGACCGGGGTTGTATTATACTTATAAAGATGTTGTAGGGCCTCGTTATATTGAAAATATATATAAACCGCCTGGGGCCGGGTCTCCTTATTTATAAACTATATAAGATTTCGTTACATTTAGTTATATAAAATGCTATCGTTCGGGAATTCGCGTTCATTTTAAGCATATATAA
>JADDOH010003214.1:0-45826 GCA_016648135.1 Agrypnia vestita | reverse complement strand
TTAATTTATTGTTATTTTTTAACAAATTTTAGCTAATAGATCACATGATGGAATAAATGCGTAGCGATTTCGCTGACAAAATAAAAATAACATATCAAGAAATATTGCTTAAAAATTAAATTTTGTGAAATTAAACTTTTTATGTTATTAAGTTAATTAAAAAAACTATGAAATGGACAAATGCTCGTATTAGTCTATATGTTTAATCTAAGGCTTTCTCGGGTAAAAGATATGTTAGTTCTAACCACTTTGAGGGTAACCCGCGTAAAATTCTGATCGTTAGGACCAGTTGCCTGCCAATGCTTCTAACAGATCTCACTACTCATCTTCAAGGCGCTTTCTCCGAAAAGTATACGACCGTTCGGGTCCGGAGCTCACCGTCAAGTGAAAACCAAAATTTGACGCGGGTTACCCCCAAAGTATTTTCTATTCAAAATAACTAATATTAACAGATTGGACACCCCTGACCCCCTGTCGCTTATTACAATCAACGTGCCACAAAGTTATACCCGTTTCCAAAATATTTATTTTTGCAACAAAAAGAATACTGCGCATTTCCAATACTGTACGATTAACAGATTACTTACTTACGAATACGCACACATATCGGATATCTTCTGTGTTACATTAGAGAGCTATCGTATTCAACTCAATAAATACTTAGATAAACAAGGCAGTCTATTTTAGTTTTTAACCCCGTTGCTTCATTATTTTATAAATTTTAACTAATTCACCGTTTGTTAACTTTTTCATACTATTGAATGTATATTGTTTAATTTTTATCCTTTTGTTATTCTATATTTACTCTGTATTTGATATTTTTTGTATACGGGGGGTGGGGTAAATGTCCCGCCGCGGGTCCCCATTTACCCATTTACCATATCTCCATTTACGTCATGTCATATTGTATTCAAAACAATATGTATGCAAAATTTGGGTCCTAAAAAATGATTGATAGATCAAAGAATATCGATCGATCGGTGTAAATTTGTACTGAAAATATGTAAGGGTGGGGGGTAAAAGGCAAGGTAGTAAATGTTGCCTATGTTAACCACTGGGTCCTAAGGAATAAGTATGTGAAATTTGATTCAGGTCGGTCTAACGGTACAGATTTGCATGGAAAATATACCATGGGGAGAGGTAAAGGAAAAGGGGTTGAGGGGGAGGGGAGAAATGTCACCTATGTTATTCGCCGGGTCCTAAAGAATACGTATGCAAAAATTACTTTTCGAGTTTTGCGATCAAAAACATACGCAAGCTGAATGTATATATATATATTATGACGTGGAGTTCAGCTCCTCATGATTTGAACCCTTCGTCATCACCAGCTAGTTCAATCGGAGTAGAATGGGACTAACCTTACTCCTCTATTACAATCTCAGGGTCCTTTCGGTGATCTGCGCACTGAACTCTCTCTCTCTCGAGCCGCTTCAGGTGCCTCTCATATTAACAAGTTCATGTTGCAACAGATTAACAAAGATGGGTTTACATAACAAGACATTTTGTGCATTCATTCAACATAAGCATTTATTCAATAAACTACTGACAATTTTCTATGCCCTGAAATGGCGACAACAGGCAAATTCAAAGATATTCTAAATTCGGTTCATTGAAATCTTATATTCTAATTTAAAATAAATTGCCCTCTCCGTGAAATCGTCGCTGACGGCCGCGATACAAGGGAGAAAGCAGCTTAAACTATATTTTTAAAACTCTACAGGCGGTAGCGCCTGCGCAGATGTCGCGGACGGGAAATCATTAGGTCAGAATTTATTTCACATAGGATGAGACACAATTAACACGTACAACAACGCCTCCTCATGATGCTCAACATGTCCTTATGAATAGGTCACAGATGCTCTTCCAAACCCCGTGCTTCACAAAACTTTACGTCGCCGTGACGCTGAACGGTATGATGGGTACTTGAAATATAGTATGAGATCAGATAATACCAGGTCTTTCGGCGCAAGAACGGAACTTATCTCCTGCATCACGCCACGATGTACTACATCAGGTCAGGGTGAGACCGGCATCCCCTGGGTCCATGGAAGCTGACTCCTATGCTGCCAGGTGATCCCCTGCCCTTGTGCTGGACCTCGAGCTCTCAGCAGGCCGCATGCTTGACATCCGAAGACGGTTTCACCTTGTGACCCCATCGTAGGAACCCTGATAACAATTCATCATTAGCACAAATCTACAATTAAACAATGTTATTACGATGTTACTTCAAATGGCGTCTCTCAGTTCACTTCTTACCTCTCAAAGGGTGCGTAGTTTTCACATCTCGTGGAGTAGAGTGTCAAAGCCCGAATGACGCCATGTTGTACTGAATTGACCGATAATGTCGCTAAGTTCGCAAATGTACTGGGTTCTGAAAAGCGCGCACAGTACCTGCAATTATGCGCGGCGATTTAAATATTTCATTTTGTTTTACTGTTCTGCGAAGGAGTGTGACGAACATAATTTATTATGTCACAAAATATATATATATATATATATATATATATATATAATATATATATATATATGACAATTATGTAATTTTTACGTAGTAACGTAATAGTTATTTTGTGTTGATGCGAAAAACTATAAAAATACATTACTTGGCAAATACATAGAATGTGATAAAGCGAAACTCCATAACGCTCTACAATTAATGTGCAAAAGGTGTCCATTAATTTGTGCTTGACATCTGTTTCAGCAAAATTTTAATTTTACTACGTCCCAAGGTTTATGGCGCTGACTAACGGGTGATGGCTTACTGCCGATAAAAGTTATAGGAGTCCTCCGTGATTCGTTTGCGAAATTGCTTTTATGAACAAAATTATTGAAAATACGATAAATCTACCAAATACTTTCCATTATTCGATGTGACATTAAAGTGCCTTGGAGATTGGCAGAGTGCTTAACCGAAATGGAAATGTTACATTCAGACCGGCTTAACTGATCGAAGTTTGGTTTGTTCACTTGAAGTATTCGGTTTTAATCTCTCCCTTGATTGTGAAGTGAACTTATTGTCCGTTACGTTAATTAAGATAAAGACTAACTTATCCATGACGCGGTATATTTTATAACGACATATGTAATTTATGCATTTTTAAATTTGAAAAAAATGTGAATGTCTTCAAAATAAATTTAAATGATTTAAAAGTGATTCTGTAAACCATACCTCATTAATACAAAACAAGATATGCGTAATACCTGATGATAGTTTTAGTGAGCTGTAACAAAATTCGGTGGTTTCTTTTTGAAATCTGGTGTCTTTGACTACTTTGACACAATTAATAAAACATTAAATTCACACAGTGCGTAAAATGCAAATTGAAATAACACTTATAGAATATTAGTTGAATGACGTAAGAATGACGGCACTTTTACATGTCGGTTCCTAAGGAATAAGTATTTGTTCATTTATATATAAAAAAAAATAGAAAAAAAGGGGAAAAAAGGAAAAAAAAGAAGAAAAAATTTTTACTATTAAGAAGTTACAGACTTTACACAAAGTTACAATGGACGGACGGACGGACATACTACGAAATTATTATGAATGGGATTATTCACGCAGACGATACTCTGATTCTAGTGGACTCCGTGGAACGTCTCCAATTGCTGCTGACAGGAGTGGTTATGCTTGAGAAGCGTATGGTCTTTAAATAAATGCAAATAAGAAAATCATGTTAATATAATATGGACATTAGTAAAGCAAAATGGATAATGGTGGACTGTAGAATGCCACCAGTATAAATTGACGTGCGAGGGAGGGCGTCCCTGTCGCGAAGCAGAAGTTGCCCGGGTGTAAATTTATTACACAATACAGAGTGTCAAATATATTTTATGATATTATAATAAAAATTTTAGTCGGGCAACACTAAAGAAACAAACCAGTAATGGCCGCCGCTCTATCTAAAGTCCTGTCAGATGGTAATATTGATCCATTATTTGCTTTTTCAGCTTCGCAAAACTTTAATACTACATTGGAAATTGTTCTTGCACCACCTGCAAAGTGTTACAAGAGTATTTTGGACATAACTCAGTGCATATTGGTAATCAAGACGTCACAGTGTGACGTTTGGCGTTGTGGGGGGTGTGTATTTTGGGGTAAAGCTCTTTTTTTTTGAAAGAAGTTTAAATCGAAAGTTTAAAAGAGAAGGCTTTAAGAAAAGTTTTAAAAGCGATTTTACTTTAAGTTCATTTATTAAAAGTCTAATATATTATTTGAGATCTGCATTTGCAAGCTCAAGCTATGTTTAAAATTTATTTACGTGATTGAATTAAGTTTACGTTTAGTCTAACATATAATTTGGCCAGTAATCGTCTAGTGATAGTAATATAGGACTCCTCGATGTGACGCGGTTACCCAGTACTTTTGGTAGCGTAGCAGAAGAAATGCCATTGTATTCATACGAGGTGAAACTAACCTAACATTATTAACGCGCAACATGAGCCGGACTCAAAACGACGATCGATTGAACAGACTAACAAAATCGCCTTTCATGGCGGCGCATCCGTCATTTCCTCGCATCCGGTAGCGGCGTCGCGAACATAAATATGTCTACGTAGATTTTTCGCCTAGAACGATGCCGCCTGGTTACCGAGGTCTCATATTAGCACCTGTGGACGGATTCCACGGCTGAGTGCGGGGTCACGATTACGATGGAATATTCAGATAGATAAATACCACTTGCGAAATACAGCCTAGGGCGCTCTGAGTATAACTTGGTATCCACATAATACAACCGACGGTACATAATAGGAACTTAGCGCTAATATTGCGCAACAACACGCAATATTTATTTTTATTACGTATTTTTTTTTAATGCAATAGTATACTGGATCTGCCGGTCATCCAGATTAGATAAATCACGGTCGATTAATACACGGTTATACTTATTAAACACACACACAATACTCAAAATGCAAATTAACGGCTGGGTTCTCCAGAATACATACATACAATGCTTACAACTGGCGCGATCGGTGGTCTTCGGCCTGATTTATCTGTTCATGGTATATAGTGGAAAGAGTAAACATATATTCATAACAACTAGGCGCAACAGAGGCTCGGGGCAAGCTTTGTCTGACATTATCACAGCCCGAGATTCTAAATCGAAAATTTCGATTCTTTCATAAGTCATATTTTATATGAGTCAAGTTGATTCTGATTTTACTTTTACGTAGATTTTAGGTTACCCTCCTCTACGGAAGGGGGTACAGCCGCATCGACAACGCTGTACCCGGTAGCTACCACCTGCGTAATTAATAGCTTCCCATGCTAATCTGCAGACCAAGATCAAGCCGAGACTCTATTGCTCCTGCTGGAATCCTCCGAAGTCCTCGCCTCCCGGCGACAAACATATCAGGAAGAAACCCCGCGTCTGATATTAAGGTTTGTATATTGTCCCGCGGGGCAGTCAAATTGACTGGTGTATATGATGAGGATCCCACGTTGCGGCTACATAAGCCGGAGTATTATTTATTTATTTATTTATTTATTTATTTGTTTACGCCCATTAGGCTTTTACATAAAGAGTATAAAATAAATTTCAAAAAGCACATACATTAAAAGTTTCAGGAATAGCACCAAACCATGAGTATAAAAATTAAAAATGTAGAGTAGGTAACGAGCAGCAATGCGTATAGGCTTTTACATAAAAAAATATATCATAAAGTTAAAAAGAACATACATTAAACAATATAAATTACAAGTAGCAAATTATTAAAAGTACCAGGAATAGCACCAAAACATGTGTACAGAAATTAAAAATATAAAGTACAAAGCGGCAATGTGTACGAAAAATATATATTACCCACCATTACATATTAACAGCTGAAGTCAGTAACGAAGCAGTATTGCCTCTTTAAGTGTGAACCTTACTTTCTCCAGACTGTCGACGAAAATGTCAATCATGCAACCATATTCATTACATGTTATGATGTTTACTGCTGGTTAAAGGCTGAATGAACTAACTGGGTGACTGGAAAAGACTCTTCCTTGAGCGCGTCAGTCAGAGCCATGTTAGCATCGCCATTTATAGTTGATGTGAATGATCCAACGGTGTAGTCGTATTGACTAGAGATATTAAATGGTGGTAAATCAGCATGTTTATTACAGTTGATTGTGTAATTCCTGATATGTTTCTCGCTGGCCGGGAAAGGCGAACCCCGAAGGTCTCTGTATACAGCAAGTTAGAAAAGGTGATGAATGATGAGTATGATGGTGTTAGTAATGCCATCGCGCTCCTGAATGCGGTCCCGATCATAAAAGTTGATTGTTAAACTGCTAACAGATCTCGTTCATTAAAGCGGTCCCGAGCACAATATTGATTGTCGAACTGCTACCTGCATCTTATAGTTTCTCGTTCATGAGGAACGTCCTATCTCGTCCTTGAGTACGGAGTTAATACATTCATAAACATTCATAAACAGAGCCCGAGCTCGTCGCACCAAGGGGCCCGAAAAGACGTGAGAGGTTCTTCCCCTTAGATCTTTGAGAGTCGCCGCTCCAGGACCTTCAGACCATCCTGTAATTCTTGGCTTTAAAACCCTTCTTAACCGGGTAGATACAGTTAAGATGGCCTTACCTAGTCCCAAACCTAAGATGTCTCTCTAATCTAATCAGACTCCATAGCCGAGAACGCGCGCTCCGACATTCGACCCTGTCTTGCCACGCGAGTAGATCTAACTTCATCTTTTTCCACAATCGAAATTCAGCCTCCCAAGATCACGGGGCGTGAAAGACGTACGACTCCTCACCTCCCAACCATGAAGAGACGAACTTCCCCATTCGGTTCTCGTTCATTATCCCATTTATAATCCCCGCGTGCCTAACCTTAAGAGTCTAGCGCCGGTAATAAGATCTCATTATGCTACGTTGGAAGTTAATATTGCACAACCGGGCGAAATACCTATTTTCCGCGAACCTATTCAATTTGTAAAACGCAATAATATGTATTTATATATGTTAGTAAAACGTTTGAAATGCAGAATGCACGTGTAATGACCTCGCTTGTATCCTAAAGATAATTAAGAAATAATTCCGACGTCACGTCCCGACAAGTACCAACTTGTTACCGCGTCCGCTACCGTCGAACTCTGAACCCACGTAATGAAATGAATAGTGACCTTGTGACAATGACAAATTATATAGCACGAACATTCCATTTGATACACATAAGAAAATAAAGAATAAATAATATAAAAGGTTCTTATCTTATTTCTGTAGTTTCTGCTTCTGAGATGGCATCCTGATCCGAAGTAATATAACGGGTCCTCTCCAAAATCGAGCAAATACCACCGCCTGTGCAGCTTTTCGCTTTCCTTCCATCGAGAATGTTGCTCGTTAGTACAAAATTCCGCGATCCTTAGCTGAAGACCGACTGTATCTAAATTAATTATTTCTATACAATATATACAATTCGAAACACGTCTTTATAAGAACTTGATAGGAACAAATCGTGTTTAAAACGATTGCCCAATGATACGCAATACAAACATGTACCTTGTCCAATAATCTCACATCCGTGTTTTAATAAAATAAATATAAAATCCAGATTCATTTTTAAAATATATTATTTGTAGGAAATTTCTCGCACGATTTGAATTTATATTACACTAACAATCGAGATATCAAAACCACGTAAATACTCCGATCTTAATTATCCCCAAAATAATACAAATCATATAGAAATCCGTGTATTCAATCGCCAGTATAGATAACATAGCATTCTCTTGCATAAAGATACATCCGCCCTGAAGAATCTCTCGTACATTCTGAACCTCGCGACATTAAATATACGTAATTATTCTGAATTTTAAATCCCACAAACAAACACGAAACACCCTTCAGTAAAATATTCCATTTTAAAGCCTTTATATCTTTGGTAATATATGCATATCAAATTTAAATGATCTTCCATATGAACAGCGACAGAATTATATATTTCATAAGCGTTATGCAATAATTCACCCGCTGGAATTATCACAGCCGCAATATTACGATTTCTTGTATAATAAATCTGATGCGCGCATAGTAATAATTATCCCTAGGCCCAAAATACGTAACAAAACAATCCACAACATGTATCAATATTTGTTACGATCTAGAAAATTCTAAATTGAATACAGGAAAAAGGCAATAGAAATAAATAATATTGATAACGCTTAGCTGTATCTTCGAGTGTTGCTGCTTCTGTGACTCACTGATGGTATTTCGGTCCTCTCTCCACAAGAGCCTCCGGCCGACGTTGATGCTGAAGAAAGAAGGGCGATCCTCGAATTTGTATGGCTTATATAGTCTAAATTTCTCGCCATTTTTGACTCCAACCGACGTGTAAAGGTAAAGGTCTATCTCTTAGAACGCCTCCTATTGGTCGAATCCGTTCCGCGGACAACCGTTTTTTTTGATTGGCTCGCTTCGTCAAAATAAGATAACATAAAGCCTGCTTTACACGCCCGCGTGCATAAATAATAAAGCTCGCCCGCACCTACTTATCCGGCAAATATTTAATTATAGAGTATTTATGAATTGTGGTGCTTCTCCTTATCATGAGCTTTTAGCAGATAGATATTTTCGTATAATTTTTCAGCAATGTCTATTTGAATAGGCCAATATCGTTACAACAGCTCACGCGCAAATACGAGATTGAACTGAATGACAGGGCGAAGGGTTACCGCCGGGTGCGGGCGGGGCGGGTTTTAGTAGAAATAAGGCTGGAAATAGTAGAGAAAATAGTATATCTGGGATACAGATTGAATGAAAACTTAAAATTTTGGATGTTTAAAATGAAGGCGTCCCTATAAAAAGGTCTATATGCAAAAACAAAATTTTGCAGGAGAGAGAAAACACATAATTTAAGTTGTTATTTTATTTTCTAATATTCAGTAGTCAGTTATAGACATTAATTTTACGTTTCCTTTGTTTATATATTTTTGTTTATTTAGAAGCATTTCCATTGACATCGTCGAACTATCGGCATCCGTCATGTTATTTGTTACTACTGGATTAATTTTGACTCTTTTTCTACGTTAGCCAACTTTTGAGATCGAATTTTAGCAAGATTGAGTTGAAATCATGAGAAATAAAATGCCGCACTTAATGAATACCGTAATATAGATCATTTTTAAACAATAAAGTCACTTTGTGACCTAAGATATACAGGGCAGAATATCCCAGAAAACTGCTTTTCTGAAAAAAAAAACAAAAGATTCTAAACGACTGTCAAAACTGAGAACATTTGTAATGTTTGGGAAGTCTAGAGTCCAATTGTTTCGAGCTTGTGCATAGAAAATAATTATTTATATTATTATTTATTTATTCAAAATACAAAAGAAACACGAGTATTGTTTCTTTAATACACTACTATGTACCTACTATTTCTGTTGCTAGCGCTTGTATCTTACTCACCTAAAGAATAAGTATGCAAAATTTGGTATAGATCGGTCAAACGGTGTAGATTTGGGATAACACGAGTTAATTATTAAACTCTGGAACGTACATGAATTTGATAGTGACTGTAGGAGGCAAATGAAACACCGAAAATTGATTATCGACATATTAATTATTTTAATAAATGCACAAACTCACTGGACACGAATTGAATTGAAGCACAGTTCTTTACTTCATACTAAATTTCGTAATTTTGCACTTGTTATAATCTACGGCAATGAATTAGAAATTCTAATTCACTGCTTTGTATCGTTCTGATACTATAGATAGCTTCTCACGCATCGGTAGGTACTTTCTTGATTTAATATCGCTGGGACAAACACGCGCTAGCAACACAGTTTCTATGAATTGCAAAACTGTCAGTAATAACTCGCTCACCGCATGCTTTTCACCTATAAAACATGTCGATATCGCGATACCTTGAAAATGTTCTACATATTTTTAGTAGTCTCTTCATATTTCCAGTATACAAGGATAGCTCAGTCGATTCCAGACTCGTGTGGACCGTTCGAGACACTTCATAATATTTCCTAACGGTCTGAAGCCTGGTGACAAAACATCAAGTTTGTCACAGTGAACTTTTTTTATGAGGAATGAATTTGAATATTTAGTATTAAGATCGAATTTGCATCAAATTCTAAATATTAAAAATAACGATAAAGTTTTTATATTTTCATAACACTTTTTTATTTTTCCGTATAAACTGAAAAGCAATTTTAGAAATTGCAAATTTAACGGGTGCTTTTTATTGACTCTGTCGTGTCATGTGAAATAAAATGAACATAAAATCCCCTATCATTATGCGCCTTAAAGTTTTTATTTAAAATGGCAATGTTAACAAGAAACACGTGCCCCGTTTAATGGTCTTCGCTTTATGACGCCATTTCACTTTGTAGTTTTCTTTCTTCGTTAGCGAAATGGCTGCTCGCATGCGTGTGACAGATTTTTCTTCGTACCTGTATTCCCGCGGGATTTTCCCGGGGCTTTCATTATACGTTCTACCATTTAACACAAGACTGTTTTTTTCTCCTGAATAATATATGCATGGATTAGCAATAAGAAAAGAGTTTTTTCCAAATACATGAGTGGAACTTAAATTAAAGGATTTTCGGTAGAATATGCCTCGTTAGAAAATATACAGCGTAGTTAGTATGGCAAAATACGTTGATGTCAACCGGTCTGACGTCATGTTTATGGTATCGGTAAATCTACCTTGAAAACCTATCTTGGTCCACTCGCATCGAAAAAACTTATTCACATCCAATAACTTGTGACCACACAAAAACAATCATAATTTAACCCTAGATCACTAACCTTATTTTACAACGCTTATTACTAACCTTCGTCGTTTCGGCTACGCCGTATAAAAGGGAGGCTTCTAAGGGTTTATGGAATAAAATATTTATATGTGTTTTACTTATTTATTACAATAATCATTTGTTAACATGTTTATAAGTTTTTTATGTACTAAAATCACATTTTAATTACTTTAACAGTCTTTTGATTGAGACAAGAGTTTTTACTCATTTGAACCTTTTTGTTTTTTTAAATGCTTAAATCTTATTAACTAAAAAAAACAAAGACTTAAAAAAAAATATTAAAATATTAAAATTAAGTAATAAAATCAACAAAAGAAATAAACATTTTAGAAAAAACTATTAATTAATACATTTGTGACAAATGTCAAGTTTGTGTTCGCCACACAAGGATTTGTTGCACTTGGTGCAACAACTCTTTGTCATTCTTTGCCTTGCGGAGGGGCAAATTGCACAATTTTTTCTTTTTTTGGCGATAGAAAGACTAATTTCATCTTCTCTTTGATCAGTCTCAAGTGTAGAAGTAGAACTACTGGTTCCTGGCATATTCAAAATCGCTGTTATTAAGTCCCGCAGCCCCGTTTGAGTGTCGGAATTTGTAATCTTTTTTGCATGTGTGGCTCGACTAATTTTTGATGCAGAGTTTTCAAGTACTCACGCCTCGATAAAGGTTTTTTATTAGCCTCCTAAGTGTTGGTTACATATATAACATAACTATTTATAAATGCAATGTTTAGCATTCCGTAAAAATCTCATAAAGGCCGACGTCGAGTTTTTCGGCTGCAAGAAGCGAGAACTGAAGACCTAGGTAACGGGTCTTCAATTTATGAAGATGTACTTGCCTGGATGTCTTCAGTTGAAGGTGGTTGTTCTGTCACAGAAAAATATCTCTTCCTTACCGTCTGTTTCAAAAGCCGGATCAGCCTCAACGTAGTCTTCTTTCTCACTCTCAGAGCAGTTTTTTTCGTCACTATAATCGTCTAATAACAGCTGACCAATCGTATCTAAAATAAAAATGTATTCAAATAAAAATAATATAGGTTCTTATTTCAATGTAGGCAAATTATGTACAAAGTATACAAAACACCGAAATAATTATAACACCAAAAAAGAATGAAAAATAACTCTGCAAGAATAACGTTAATACTAACCTTCGTCGATTCGACGACTCATGGTGGCTGGAACGGCGCACACAGGGCCCCTACACAAAAAACATACTAGTGCGTCGCGTGAGCTGCGAGTCGACTGAGATTAGCCGGAATCTGGAATGCGTACGGCGACGCACTCAAAATTTATTCGACTTTTTTTGAGTCCGCGTCGTCGTTTTGACGAAGGTTAGCTTTCTAGGGTTAAAAGGAATAAACTTGCACTAAATTTAAGGAAAATTAATCAAATGCAAATGTATCATTTTTCGTTGTAAAATAACAATGAAATGTTACACAAAGATAAACCATGTACAATAATAAGACATTCATCGGGGAGCGACATCTTAACCCAGAAATGAATATTCACGACATTAGGTCGCAATTTAAGCATTTCATTTGAATTTCATTCGCGTATAATATAAATGTATAAATAAAACTTCAAGACAAAAATATTGACGTGTTTTGAACTAACCATTATAATATCGCGACATAAATACACAAAGTAAATATATTTGCCAGCGTAAAAAATAAAATTGATTTAAGAAAATATACATATCGGTTTCTTTCTCTTTGATGTTATTCATTGAATATAATATTTAAATGTACTTTTAAAAAAATCTCGCTTCTTTAACCTTTTTAAAATAAGATTGCGTTTTGAAATTGACAATGGTAATGAGCGCACGGCATGTATTGTTTTTGAAGCAATTATAATACGAATACCAGAAATAAAAACGTGTGAATCGCATCCCGCAGTACATTATTATAAGAGCACAACGTTATTACGTGGTGAGATGTTATTTTTTTGTGTTTTTTTATATTATCTCATGCGAGAGAAGAAGTTATGGTGGAACCCGGTTAGGGGGGCGGTTCATGTCACCCGCGGGGCGCAACTTTTACGAGGGGATGAAGGGGGGACTGTTGGAAGTGAGCGGTGAAAATAACACGATCGCGAGATACAAGAAACATACAACTCGGCAAATAATTTCACATGCGCTCGACAATTCAGAAAAGTGATTCGCTCTCACAGAACTTTAATAAATTGAATGACATGATGTTTACATAAAAAAATATATCCCCGAGATTTCCATACGTTATATACGAATGTAGTTGAACATTATGTTTCGTTTGTCTGTAGTGCAGATAGTAGACTGACAAAATTTGTGAGACTTGGATATGCACTACCAAGATAAATAAGTATAGCGGATCTCCAATATTTGTCCATGTTGAAATTCGTATTTTTTGATAATCGCCCATGTTTTTCCTACAGTCTCGGCAATAATGCAGTTTTTTGCTGTAATTAATCGGTATATCAATTCAATTGATGAGGATTTGTTTAGTTACTTTCGGAAAATATAAAAAAAGACCACAAAAACAACTTTGGATAAATTGATTTGAAAAATGTATCCTAGTGAACCCTTCCACCTTGCTTGATGTTATATGATCATCGCACCCCAAAATGCGTTTTTAAATTTAGAAATTGTAAATAGAAATTAAAATTATAAAATAAATTATAATTACAATTTATAGATTTACACGTTATTTATATTATTAAAATAACGTGAGTTTATCTATTTATTTATTCCATTCTATTATAACTGCATACAAGTTAGTCCAATTTTCTTAGCACAAGCGTTTAGTTAAGTTTTATAAAAGTATTCCGTGTTGACATCCTTATTCGTATTTCAACATTAAGAGAAATCGTCTTTTCACTTCCATCAGTTTTTATTAATTTAAGAAGGTACGAAAATAAATGGTTGACTAGCAGGAAGGCAATCGGTTGTGGCCGATTGCTTACTACTAGGCCCTGCGGGCGGCTATTGTAGCCGCTTCGCGGCCAATAATGCTGTGCAGCAAATACAATTGTTTACCTACGCCAGCGTCAGCCGCTACGCGGCCAATTGTGTCTGGCAAATTTCCATTTTTAATTACGGATAGTTTAGATATAATTAAGACAAAGTATTTATTCAGTATTTTAAACCGACAGCAGTGACAGCTGGGTTATGGCTGGGTTTACATAACCAAAAAAATATATCGCGAAATTTACATATAATTTTGAAACACAAATATGTATATAAAAAGTAAATAAACGTGTATAAATATTAAGTACATTATTTTTATAAGTGACCATTTTTATTTTACATGTATAATATTTCTACACATTTAATATTATCTGCATGTATTTTAAAACAATCCACACTTCTCGCTACTTTATACGATTTCGCCATTTGTTTTTTTTTATGCTGGCAATGGAAACACACGCAATACTTACTCCATTTTTAGCGCATTCATATTATAAGATACACAGCTCATTACATATAATTATAATTTAATTTAATTTAATATCGCGAATATAATTTGTCAGTGTGGTCTTTTCGACACAAAATTCACTCGTAGATAATAGGAAATTGAATATAATTTCCTTCTGACAAATTGGAGAGCAGGCTTTTAAACACTTAGTCAGAAAGTTGCGTTCCAAAATAATCAAAATTAATTGAATAATTATTGTGGCTTTCAATAAATTTTTAAATAAGAGCTTTATAATAACTATTATAGATAATTAAATTCTTCCTTAACTATTAATTGCAATATTAAAAATTCAAACTTTAATTAAAAACTCAAATGTACAATAAAATAAAAATATTATTTTATTGTACATTTGAGACCAAAAATTTAAGAGGAAATTTAAACACTAAAACTTTTCCCTCCTTTCTCTATTGATAGAAGAAATCAAGAAGAAAAGACCCAGAATGTTAACAAAAGGCGTCATATTTCATCAGGACAATGCGGGGTTCACACAGCGGTAGTGGCAATGACAAAGCCCTCTCCAACTTCAAAATGATGTTAAGGAAATGGCGAATATGTAAAAGTATTAATGGAGAATTTTAAAGGTAGCCGTATCATTTGTGACCAGTTAGTAGTTGAAATTGGAAATTCATGTAATGATGCTGGATGCGCATACAAATCTGTAGTTTGAGAATCAGGCAGTAGGTAGGTACTATAATTATCCACGGAGAAGTGCACTATTTTTATAAAAGTTACAGAAATACTTTAGAATATAACTCACTAACTAACCATCACACTGTTTTACACTGGTAGGCAAATAGAATAGAACGCCATATTCTTCTATCTTGACACACCACCAGCATCGGCTGCATTCATACATCTTCTCATACATGTTCTATGGTTGTTGAGGCTTTTAACGGGGCCATCCTCCAATACGTATAAGTATATGAGTTTGAAAAATAGTTATCCGTAAGTAATGTTATAGTGAACTTTTAAAATCGTTTTATTTTATGCGAGTTTAAAATTTATTTAATTAAATTTAGATTTATATTTTTCTAAAAAGGTTTAAAGAAACACAAAAACCATATTTAAATATGTGGCGAATTCGGTATCGCTTTTCCCAAGAAACTTAATATTTTTTGAAAAACAGATTCTTACTAAATTTATTTATCTAATTGATTAATTTTAGTTGCTTCAAATAGCAAGTCAATGAAAAAAGTCCTCGAATCCAAAACCGAGACCACGGAGAAAACATTTAATGAGCTTTGGTGTATTTGCAATAGTAGATGCAAATAATATCTTCCCACATTTGTTAAACCACATAGATTTAATGTATGTCTATGGTAATGGGAGTTTCGTGAAGGCTAATGACGTACGTACACTAGTGAAAGTAAATGTAATAGATACATCTTATCCTCGTTTATCCCGGGTCACGGTTTAACCAAATACTTAAGTTTAAGATTAGGGCTGTTACCCACGCCATTAACGCACTGTAATTTGAAAATCAATCTTAATTGTCAGATTCTATCGTCTCGGAGTCGATTTATATGGCACTTTATGGTAATGTTATGGTCGACTTTAAAGCCTTAGTTTTTCCGTACCTCAAAGCGGTTCTATCTGCGATCTCGATTTCAATGTAATCTTGCACATATGTTTTATTTATGATTCGGAAAACTTTGGGTCGAACTTTATGCTTTAGAAATATTTTAAATAATCGTGTCCGCCCAGACTGTGGCAGTTTGGACGTTGAATGGTGGATAAGAGGAGCTTTGCTGGTCGTACATAAGTCATAAATAGTAATTCTGCTTATAATTGTCATTTGTTAATATTAAATATATATCATATGAGAATAACTGCCACAGAACAGGTTTTTACTTAGTGTGGCAGTTATTAGTAACTCGTATTAACAAATGTAAATAAACAATAAAATAAACAAATAAAATAAATAAAAAAACAAAAATATAAAATACCACTTCTTCTCAAACTGAACTTTTAGGAAAGACGAATTGAAAAACTTATAACTGTATTATTGATGGATTTGACGTTTACGTCGTAGAAATTATATAAACGCAAAGGCAGTAATTATAGAAAATATAGCATATAAATTTATAGGAAAAATTATTTTGAAGGGATAGATACATAAAATCTATAATTCAGTACATTCTAAAATAGTCATCTTCGGTGACTGCATTCAATTTTTTTTTTTTTTTTGGATATTTCTGTCTTTGCTTTCATACTCCACACATGATGATTATAAAAAAACATAAACCATGTTTTCTTTACGTTAGCTTGATAATAATCTGATATTTTACTACTCGAGTTTATCAGAATCTATCAGAATCTCTTAGTCTATTTTTTTTCCCATTTAATATCAACTTGTAACTAACCATGATTGCTTAGAGATAATTATAAGGTCACTTTGATTGGAGATTCCGCAATAGTATGACGAACGTTTTATTAATATGAATTTGATAAAAATTATCATTTAACAAACTTGTCATTTTTGGTTGTAAAAATAATGTATATGTAGGTATGTATACAAATTAAATAAAAATATATTTTTATTACCTCATATTTTACTTTTATGTTTTAAATACCTCATTATCTCGGTATTTCTCCGCGCTGGAGATAAAATCCCTCAAAAAAATTGCTTCTAATTCAGTACCATTCCATTTTCAGAACACACCCCATTTTCGGAAAAGAATAAAATTAACGATATCTTTCTTCGTATTGTGTAACATTGTCATGTACTGCAAAATACGTTAGAGACATAATTATGTATCTATGTACCCAATTTTTTGACAGTTATTTTTTTCCGTATTATTAAATATAATTCAAATACATAATAAATGTTATCAAATTTATAACTTTAAACTGAATAAGTTTTTTGAAATACACAATTTAAAAAAAAAGATTTTCATCACATTGTACCCACACGATGATCATTAAAATAGGTTAAAAAAAAACTTAGGTTTCGAGAGAAATAGAATTTCTCATTGACAGGTGAACTAATTAAACTTTAATACTCACATATTGTTGAGAAGTTCTCTCGAAACTTAGGCAGTTAATTATATATTATATTGTATGTGTATTTTCTTTTCATTTAGATTTAGGTATTCTTATGATTTACTTTAAATTCTTATCTAAATTTTCTATGTACATTTTCTTTTCTTTTTATTTTCTTTTAGATTTAGGTATTCCTATGATTTACTTTATTATTATTGATCTATTTTCATTCTTATGTTTATACTTTCTTTAAGTGTCATTTGTTAATATTACATAAATATCATATGAGAATAACTGCCACAGAACAGGTTTTTACCTAGTGTGGCAGTTATTAGTAACTTGTATTAACAAATATAAATAAACAATAAACAATAAATAAATAAATAAAATAAATAATAAATCATTAAACTCTCGTAGAGCTAACAAAGCTAATTTTTTTCACCTTATTAAATGATCATAATGAATAATCTCTACAATGCTGACGCCAAATCCATCAATAATATAGCATCCACACATCGTAATAGGCATTTGATAGATACCTATATATCTTATGATTATTTCACAAAAAAAATAACATTATAAAATACAATATTATATTTGACTATTAACTTTTTTATGTCCGAATTTGTCCGATAAAACTTTTTTACGAGTTTTATTGCAGCAATAATGTCACGATTGCCGCATTTTCAAATACGTATTCGGATGTGTAATGCTAGGTTACCCGACGTTTTATTTATCCAAATGTCAAATAAAGTAATATATTTTGTGATGATAATAGGATATCATTACACACGGTATTAGATTGCGGTGGACCCGGACGAGAGATTTGGTCCACATTCCGCAGGCAACATCCCTTAACCTCCCGCAACGCGCAGCTAAGAGTTCGTGTCTCGCCGCCGCCCTAGGTCGCCCATTACGCCGGAATTGCAGGCGCTTAGAGTAAATCCGTGTAGAGCTGGGGGTTGCTCTCCGGGTGGACTCTCGATGGGCGGTTTATCCCGGCTCGTCCCGCGGACGAGCGCGGCCAGGGCGACTTCCCGTTCCCGGGAAGGGCGGAATCTTGATCCCGGGAAAGGCGGTCACCTGATCCGGATATATTACGTTTCCCATACCCTATCTCCCATCAATCGTTTCCACATCAGAATTGATTAGTTTGTAAATATGGTTTTCGTGCCAATAAATAATCGATTTTTATTATTATTTTTTAATGTAAGAGATTATCTGCAAGTCCCTTCGCGACACTTATGTAAAGGATCGTTCAATAAGAATATGACAATTGTAAGATTTCAAAATGAAAACTGGGATACCTACCTAATTTATTTATTTATGTTGAAGTACAAACGATTAGATTACGGTTCAGTCTTTTCGCAAAATGCGTCAACTTGTTATTTTAATCAAATTAATTAATGATTGATAAAATATTTAATGTACAAAGTCACTTAAAATCAATAAAACTTGATTTAAATCACACTAACACACTTAATTATCGGTAGGTTACACGTACTTAACATTCACTAGAATATTCCATCCAATTCTCGCTAGCAGTATTTACCGCTGATCTTTTCGCCAATTAGGAACTTCTCTTGATTTTTCGCTTTATTTATCGCTCTGAATGGCCACCCTGGCCGTTGCTTCTCACTGCCGCGCGTTCTTTGCACTGAATCCACCTGTCAAAATTTATATCCAAACGCTGACACATTAATATTTTCTGGATTATCCCAGTATTTAGAAGGTCCTCGTGGCTTCAAGACCTTTCGAGGTATTTCTAGACATTTATAGATGTTTTCTGAAAATTTCAGATGAGCCACGATTGTTACAGGCCATTCTTGATATTTCGCTAGTGTTATGACATTCACAAAGAATTCGGACCGTGCGTAAATACTTTTTAGCATGCCATTCCGTGAAAGTATAAAGACCTTTTTATATCACCTTGACGAAGGAAAGAATACATTCCGAAAATAGTGATTACTTAAACGACGTTCATTATAAAATTGATCTAAAAACACATTAAAATATTTGAGAAAATAAAGTGTTCATGAACACAGAAAATGCGTGTGACTGACTTCCATGGTGAACGAATTCAATACACTTGATATGCGACAGATCGAACGGCGTTTACAACGGTGTTTGGAGAGAAGTTCAAACTTGTTATATTATGTAAATAACGCTCAAACTTCAATCAAGCAAGTGCCTGTGTTAGAAAGAATATATTCAGGTAAGAATTAGGTATTCAGTTTATTGCAGATAATTTTATAGGTTATTTGAATCGTACTTTTTGGTTTTTTTTCAAGATAATAAGTAGGATTTCGTTTTTTGAAAAGACGTACGTAGGTACTATTAAATAATTTCGTTGGTTTGAGAGCGAAATAAATTGATAAGGATATTTGTGTAGCAATATAGTATATATAACGATAAAAGATAATTTATTAAAAATGTAGGTAGAAAAAAAAATGTAAGCAAATATCACAGAATTTTACGACTTTCAATATGTAATTTATGGTTATTAAGAAAAAACAGATCCAAGGTGAGATTCTTGTCTTTCAGAAGCAGTAAAGAACCGAATAAATAGTCACATTTACAAGAATATGAAGACCACGTACAAAATTTTTGTGAAAGGGATCCAATGTAATTTAAAGTATTGATTAATTCAGTACACAAAATATCTACTGGTACTTTAGGATAAGCTGCGAGTATTTCATATGATTGACATTATTACCAAACGACGTGAGAAGAAACTATGCTGAAAAAAAAACTAAAAACCAACCATCAAGGCTGATGATGGACCCTGCAATGAGATCCGAAATGTCGGCCAGAGAGGTCAGGTCAGAATGTATATCTGACCTGACCTTTCTGGCAGAATATCTCAAAAAACTACACGCAGAAGATTCTGAATGGCCATGAAAACCTGAGAACATTTTTAGAAAGAAATTTAATGCCTTTTGTGGAAGCGGGTAATGACATTATCATTTTAATACTATTTTCTGCAACAGATGCCAGATTAGGTATTTGTGGCGTAACAAATGTATTCATCAACATCATTCTTGGCACTACAACCCTTGGTGGGTCTTGGCCTCCTCAATAATTTTCCTCCACTCATCTCGGTATAGTGCCAGCTCTCTCCAGTTTCGAAGCTTTAAGGCAGAGATATCTTTGAGGACGTTGTCACTCCATCTTAGTTTCGGCCTTCCTAAGCTCCTTCGCCCTATTGGCCTTGAGTTCAGCAGGGACTTTGGTGCTTGATGCTCGGACATTCTCTCCACATGACCCAGCCACCGAAGTCTTCCCAGTTTTATAAATTTTGTGACGTTTGGCTCCTTGTATAGAGTATAGAGCTCATTGTTGTAACGTCTGCGCCAAATTCCATTTTCTAGAACCGGTCCGAAGATACGCCTCAAAATTTTCCTTTCAAAAACGTCCAGTGCTCGCTCATTCCTCTTCGTTAGTACCCACGTCTCAGCTGCGTACGTGAGCACCGGCCTACTAAGCGTTTTGTACACTAGTATTTTGGTGTTTCTGGACAGCAGTCTGGATGTTATCTGCTTTTGTAGGCGGAAAAAACAGCGATTTGCGCTCATTATGCGCTTCTGGATCTCCTCTGTAGTATTGTTGTTGCTTGTTATCAGGGATCCTAGGTATGTAAATCTTGGTACCGTTTCAAAATTTTGACTTCCACACGAGAGAGTTGGGATTTGTTGGGTGCATCCTACGGCCATGTATTTGGTCTTCTGCTGGTTTACTATGAGACCCATGTTTTTGGCAGAACTTTGAAGATTTATGAAGGCATTACATAAAGCATCGGAAGTTTTCGCAATTATGTCGATATCATCAGCGTAAGCTAATAGTTGCACAGAGTTGTCGAATATCGTTGCTCTTATCTCAATTCCAACAAATCTATTAGGTACTCTTAATTCCTTTCCTGAGATAAGTTATTTCACAACCATTATCATTGTCTTCCGACGCAACAGTATATGAATATGAATGTTTGCCGTTAATAATGATGGAAAGTGATTGCCTTTTGTATGTTTAATTAATTGAAAAAATCAATGAAAATACAATTAAATATCAATGAAATATTTCAACTGACATGCCAAGATTATTTTTTGTTTAACCAGTTTTAACATTTTTTATATTAAAAGTACTCAATTATTAATTATGTCGATCAACGATGTTGAGGAAAAAAGTTTTTTATTGGAAAGATTTCTCGAAATTCAATTTATTAAGTGAAATTCTTGTAAATTGCTTGTTAGTCATTAATTATATATGAGTGTATTTATTACTACATTAAATAACTATTCTATATATTAAATAGGTATCTTGTTTATCCTTCTCAAGTGCCAATTAAAGCGTGTTAATTTTTGGTATATATCAAATGCTTCAACTAAAAACGCGCAATTTTCTCTATTTAACAAAATGTAGCAGATTAAGCTATTTTATTTTTTAAATTTTATTTTTGAGCTATTGAGCAGTCCCACATCATCAGGGAGACGGACTGATCCACTCGAAACTACAGTAGTGGTACAAATAACTGAACGTGTGTTACACAGTTTTATTTAGTGTAAACAAAAATTCATGATTCACCTCAAAGTCACTGCTGCCATATCAATGAATAATATTTTTACATGTTTTTAATTTCCTTACCACAAAAATTATCAGTTTCATCATTTCCATCTACACATTATAATTTATTCCTTTTTGTTAGTCTATTGGAGTCTATTGGAGTAATTAATCATTAATAACCAAAGTGTATCATTAAATTTAAATAAAATATTTACATTTACAAATAATATGTTAAGTTAATTGTTTTAAACTGATTAAAAATGAATTAACGCAAAGTACCTACCGAACCGTGGCAAACTAAATGATTTAATAAATATAGAGTTCGATAAATAATTAATTAAAACCGAATAGAAAATGGAATTAACCGACGGAGCGCGAATTAATCACATATGAAATTTATCCGATCCCCATTATCGTTAATAATGGCCGCACATTAATAATGTTTGTTACCGCCATAACTTCCGGCCCTTATTTGTTGGTGAACTTTTCCAAGTATGTCACTTAATATCAAACTAAAACTTCCATAATCGCTAACTTGTGTGAGCGGGCACGCTCTCCACCGCAGGCGTCAACGCGGTATGTATCCAGTACCTACTTACCCTCACGCGCTCGGTACCTACATACTCGTATCTATAATACGACGCACCCTGTAACACTAACCAAACACTGCCCTGCATTCTATAATTGAATTTATTTGAATATAATTTTCAAATTGTTTGGTGTCTGTTTCAATGTCTGTCTGTCTGTCTGTTTTCTTTAAAAATCTACACCGTTTGACAGATCAAACATTATTATTTAGAGGTTTTGCAAAACAATGGCACCTCCCCCCCAAACTTATTATAAAGACCGCTGGTATTTAATAATTTCCCTTTTTCGAGAGGAAGAAAAATTCAATAACTTTAATAAACCAATTATAAAAATATTTAAATAACATTTTATTTTATAGATTTGTGTAAACAATGATGGTATGAAAACTGCTTTATTTTAATCTCAATGCAACACCAAGTTTTTACATACTCCCTTTCTCATTTTCCGGTTTCGTGTCTACCATATGCGTCGAAATCTCCATAAAACTTACTGAATTGTATGACAAATCCATTAAAAATTTGAAAAAAGCAAAATTATACTATAATTGTTATTATTTTTTAACGAAAATTTGATAGATCTTATTGATCATAGCCACGAGTCTACTTGCAAAGTTTCAGCTCGATTGAATTACGGAAAAAGGGTTAAAAATCGATCCAAAGTTTTGTAAAGCTACCAAGCAAGCAGACGCCACGAGTTATTTAGTTATTTCCCTTGTACTGCCAGACGATCGCCTAGAGATATTATAAATTTTGTAAATAAAATGTGGTTGACTGTATATATATGTAACTGATACACAAGTATTTTATATTGGATTTTTTAAAATAAAATAAAAAAATCTGCTTATTACCATTCATGCGTGTGTGGTTTCTTTGCTGAAGCGATTTAGACACTCCTGTCGTGTAGTCGACAGTTAGGTGACGTCATCTGCAAATGATGTAATTATAAATTTTGTTGCAGATGGGTAGGTGAGGAGAGGTCAGGAGGCGTGAGGATGGCGGCATGGCGGGCGCGCTGTGCAGGCTGCTGTGGCCGCTGCTGCTGGCGCCTCTGCTGCTTCCGCGCGCCGCTGCAGGGCCCCGCTACAGCTCGCGCATCGTGGACACGCAGTCGGGTCAGTGCGCGAATAGTTATTATTATTAGATGGGAAGGTGAGGAGAGGTCAGGAGGCGTGAGGATGGCGGCATGGCGGGCGCGCTGTGCAGGCTGCTGTGGCCGCTGCTGCTGGCGCCTCTGCTGCTTCCGCGCGCCGCTGCAGGGCCCCGCTACAGCTCGCGCATCGTGGACACGCAGTCGGGTCAGTGCGCGAATAGTTATTATTATTAGATGGGAAGGTGAGGAGAGGTCAGGAGGCGTGAGGATGGCGGCATGGCGGGCGCGCTGTGCAGGCTGCTGTGGCCGCTGCTGCTGGCGCCTCTGCTGCTTCCGCGCGCCGCTGCAGGGCCCCGCTACAGCTCGCGCATCGTGGACACGCAGTCGGGTCAGTGCGCGAATAGCTATTATTATTAGATGGGAAGGTGAGGAGAGGTCAGGAGGCGTGAGGATGGCGGCATGGCGGGCGCGCTGTGCAGGCTGCTGTGGCCGCTGCTGCTGGCGCCTCTGCTGCTTCCGCGCGCCGCTGCAGGGCCCCGCTACAGCTCGCGCATCGTGGACACGCAGTCGGGTCAGTGCACGAATAGTTATTATTATTAGATGGGAAGGTGAGGAGAGGTCAGGAGGCGTGAGGATGGCGGCATGGCGGGCGCGCTGTGCAGGCTGCTGTGGCCGCTGCTGCTGGCGCCTCTGCTGCTTCCGCGCGCCGCTGCAGGGCCCCGCTACAGCTCGCGCATCGTGGATACGCACGTCAAAAATAATAACTAACTAAGAAAATAATAACTATTCGTGTCAGTGCACGAATAGTTATTATTTTCTTTTTTCTTCTCTTTTATCTTTTTTTTTATTTATTATAAAAATTAAAATGCGAACACGGAACGCATGTCGCATCAATATTCTTACTATTTTTTAAAAAAGCTAAACGATTGTGTTATATATGTAAAAATAGGACTTACTTGCTTGTGTCATGGAATGTGGATTGAACCACCGACCACCAGATCACCTGGCGAGCGTCATGACCACTACACTAACTAGCTACTCGTATGTCTAATGAGGGTATAAAATCAAAAGCTGCAATATGCAAAAATTAATATTTTTTAAGCCATTAATTTTATCATCGAGGATTACTAATTTACATAGAAAGAATACACAGAATTCGAGATTTTATAAGAAATCACTATAAAAATCAAAGTCAGTAATATCCTAGTAGTATTAAAAGCAAAGGCAGCAATATCCACTTCAACCAATTAATATCCAAGGACATGTCACGTGACAAAATAAACACTTAATACTAAAACGAGGATTTATGACAATTTCAAACTGAAAAATCATAGCCATGACGGCAATATCCATTATGTAAATAGAAAAAGCAGAAAAATGTACTTTTTGTTAGCCAACACAGCAATATCCATACCTAACAGTAAAATATTTATTTATACACGTACATAAAATTAAAATTGAGGTGTTAATTGTTTTTAAAAACTTATTTCCAATAAGATGTAGGTTTCATACACAGGTTTTTTATATTTATCTCAGAAACACCTAAATTTGCTTTCATATCCCTAAAATATTCTATTTTGGTTTCTATTGCCTTGGACAGTGACGCGGTTTTGTGAAAACTCCTTGTTTTTTGTTTTGTTTCGTCAGCAACGTAGCGAGGAAACCGGCTTAGAATTAAGAAATGCCAAACCGGATGGCGAAAGAGCAGGGCTGATATTGGTTCGTAGAATAAATAATAGCCCTGGGTCTCATTTACACAACGCACTAAAAGTAGAGAGCACGTCACATTGCCCGGAAACTGAACTGGGTCAACCACACTTCACAAACACTAATAAAAGCCTGTCAGACGTTCGGAGCACTACTGCCCATACTAAATAGGCTCATCGATCCCAAATCCCAGGCGCGTGCAGTGAGAATATTGAAGCATCACTTTTTACTAAGCATATATTTGGAAAAAAAAATGAAACCAAACATTTATGTGGCAGAATATTATGAAATTTTAAAATATGATATATATGATGATTATTGAGGTAGGAATATTATGAGATATATCTTTACTTTCGATTTTTTCAAAATATATGCCCAGGAAAACCATCTACAGATATACTTTGAGTTATTAATAGTAGGATAAACATTATTTTTATTGTCTATTTCTTTTTAATTCACACATTTAAATAAGATATATTTAAACGTGTTTTTATATCAGTTAATAATATATTATTATAAGATTCAGTTACCAAAAATGTGTAAAAACTAATCAAATTTTTGTAAACAAGACAAAATACATAAATCTCTATGTAACAATATCTGCCAATAATGCTACTAGATGGCGCTGTTTATGCTAATACAAATATACTACGATTTCGATAATTTTTACTGATACTACGAGTACAACTGTGTTTAGGACAAAGCTGATACAATTCTTTACATCTCAACGAAATGGAAATGGATAATAATTTTTTTTTTGTTCTTACTACTTAAACTTCTCTTTTAATTTACACAAATCTAAAAGATGTACTTGAATCTTTTTAACTGCAATCTATTTCTTTTTCTTCTTAATACTTACAATCATTTTTTCTTACTACTTAAACCTCTCTTTTTAATTTACACAAATCTCTAAATTGTACTTGAATATTTTTAACTGCAATGTATTTTTTCTTCTTCTTACTACTTACAATCATTTTCTTCTCACTACTTTAACTTCCCTTTTTATTTTATCTGAATTTTTATTTGAAGCTTTTTAACTGCAATTTACACAAATCTATTACATGCACTTCAATCTTTAACATCATCATCATTCTTGGCACTACAACCCTTGGTGGGTATTGGCCTCCTGAATAATTCTCCTCCATTCATCTCGGTCCAGTGCCAGCTCTCTCCAGTTCCGAAGCTCTAAGGCAGAGATGTCTTTGAGGACGTTGTCACTCCATATTAATTTTGGCGTTTCTAAGCTCTTTCGCCCTATTGGCCTTGAGTTCAGCAGGGACTTAGGTGCTTGATGCTCGGACATTCTCTCCACATGACCCAGCCACCGAAGTCTTCCCAGTTTTATAAATTTTGTGACGTTTGGCTTCTTAAATAGAGTATAGAGCTCATTTTTGTAACGTCTGCGCCAAAGTCCATTTTCTAGAACCGGTCCGAAGATACGCCTCAAAATTTTCCTTTCAAAAACGTCCAGTGAATCTTTAACAGCAATCTAAATTTACACAATTCTATTATATGTACTTGTACCTTTATTGTATTATTACTTTATCTGTCTTAGGTTATTTAAAAAATATATTTTCTGTTTATTTGTAAAAGCCCAGAAAGGCGTTAAATAAATAAATAAATAAATAAAAAATGATATTTGTTGTGAAAATTAAATTTAAATTGGTATTATGTGAAAAACTGAAATCATGTAAAATTTATAGATCATTTCTAACTTATTCTATTTAAAAAAATTGAAGACAAAAACTTTAAAGAAGTGAATTATGTGTTTTGATTTGTATACCACTTATAAATAACAAATGTAAATAAAATATGTATTTCGAAATATTCCTATAACAATTATTGTAATACTGCATTCTATGGCTACATCTTATGTGTGAAACAGTGTTTTTTTTTCGGAAGATTTCATTAAAATTCCAGTGTCGATTGATTAATTTACGCGTTTCTTTAGGAGCGCAATAACATAGTGTTTATTCAAGAGGTGTTAGTGATTCCAGATGTCTAGATAATATCTAGACATTTGGAATCACTATATAAATTACCCGTTTACTCCGGCTGGAATTTGTTTACAGACGATTTTATAACCAGGCGATAGTCAACGTGCAAATTCGCGAAAGAACGTCTAAATATCTGTTTCCATGCGAATTTGAGATACCACGCCCTAAGCGGATTCACGCAGCTGCCGAGTTATCAAACGTCCACTTTCTACCACTATCATATCTCAAAATCGAGACTTTCAACCGGTAGTGTCATCTACGGTGTTACCTAGGCCATCACAAAAATTAAAGTTCAAACCGACTTTATCCAGGTTTGTTAATATCAGTTAGTCGGCGACAAAATTATCTATTTCCAATTCCGATTATATTCGGTTTCAACCTCAGAAATTTTTGTTCGAGGATGAATTATTTTATTAAATGTATTGATACAATACGGTACGGTACATTCATAAAAATATAATTATGTACCAATAACCTGCACATGACAAAGTTGTAAAAGTATTTCAAAATTAAAATAATTATAAATTTATCTATAAATTGTATAAACATCGTGAAGTACATTATTTATAGACATGTTTAGGGATGAATTATAGTGTGCGTAGGATTTATTAAAGAGATGCTTGGTGTGGAAAAAAATTAAGATTATATTATTTTTAAAATGTGAAATATTATCACGAAATATATCCACAATAAGATATTTTTACTAATTATTTATGGTACAATTTAAAGCTGAACTCATAGCAGCATTAGTTTTATATTTTTTTGTGTGTAAAGAGGTGTGCCTTGAATGACTAACAGGAGTTAATCAAAGTTTATCGCAAAGAGTAATTCAGAATAGTCAATATCGTTGTGCAATATTTATATATTGTAGAGATATAGTTTATCGGCAGTCATTCGATGTATTTGTAAAGTTGGAGGAATCAAAGCGACAGTATTAAGTAGTATAATCTGAAAATTTCCGAGGTCTGGAATTTCAAAAGTTTGTTTATTTAAAGGTTAAAATAAAACGAATTAGAGGGAGGTGTTTATTGTTAAGCATACCTATATTTAAACCATCAAGGAGGTCGGTAAACTATATTATCTAGCTGGTTCACCGTCTATTTTTATCCTATCCGATAAATCCAGATCCAGTTATACTTCGCTACACAATAATTATTTGGATTAAAGCAAGTTCATGGTAAAATTATTTGTCATTGAAAACCATTGTAATCAAGATGTTTCATAATGTTATTCTTTAGATCCTGCCTTAAATTTAATTGGAAACAAATAATTTTATAAAACCTAGGTATATTTAGAAACAATGATCATAAACATATCGTAGATATAATGCAAATGTATAATGAATCAATTTTTAACAAAGTACAAAACAATTGATAAATTGGGTACGCAAAGAAAACTTATAAGGGAAAAATTGAAACTAATAATAATGTAGATGAATAATAAAACTATTTTTTAATTCTTATCATACACTTCAAAAATTTTTCTTTAAAAACTTATTTGGTTGATTATTTACCAACTTGGAAAAGCGCTGTTTGTAAAAATAAAGTAGGAAACTAGTGTTACAGACAAGGCAATTACGCTACTATTAAAGTACGTATATAAAGTAAATTAAGTAGAAAATTAAAACTTGGTCATAAACAATAATTAACTTAGTATGAAAACGAAGAAAGTTCATAATATTGACATTCGAGAAATGTAGTGTTGGTTCTTTTAAAAAAGTATTTTTATGTGGTGCATTGAAAATGTGTAAAATATCTACTTTTTTACTATCTACTTATTCTAATAACAATGCGCCAAAATCACTTTGTATGTTGAAAATTTATGATTAGCAATTGATTACTATGTATTTGATATTTCCAACATAGTTTCAGGATCAGAAAAAAATCCAAAATTTTTATTACTAAAATCAGAATTCAAGTTTTTATGCAAAAAATAGTTTTACCTATGTATAGACCACCAAATAATATGTAAATGAACGAACAAAAATTTTTTCGTACACAGAAATTGTGAAAAAGTCAATTACGAAAATATAAAATTAATGTATAATCTCTTATTAAAATTAAAAAAAAATAATTAAAAAACAACCTCCCTTGTAAAAACTAAGTTTTGTTTATTAGGGGATTTAATTATGCAAGAATAACTTCTTTGACTGCATTATAAATGCGTGTTTAATATATGCGAGAGAGGGCATACATCCATTGTAACCCAATCCCCTCGCCTGAGATGAATCTCTGTACAATTTTATATTCTATGTTATTAAAAACTTCAATTTCTTTCAAGTTCTTTTCGATTTATTTAAAGATTTATAAAATCATGCAATTTTTTAAAATTGTAGTAGTTATTTATATAATAAGTTAACAATTTTTAAAACATTTTTGTTACCAAATAATGTTAAAAAATATTCACCATGATACCATCACTAATGTAACAGTGTCCGTCACTAACGCTACCAAGGCGGCTTCACTACACTAGATAGCGCTGTTTTCGCTGACTTAACTTGCTAACGAAATTGACGGCACTATTTACACCCAAATACAAACATACTAGAATTTGGAGATAATTTTATTCGTCGGTAAATTGAGTAGAATTTCAGAATTAAGAGGTCATACGGATTAATGTTTGTTATTATTGAAATGTGCTAATGTAAAAATAATTCGTTTATATTTTAGATTGATTTCACAATATGTTTAATAAATTTTATATTAATAAAATCTGAAATTTTACCACAAAAAGTCCTTATTGTTGATGGGTTATAGCAAATTTTTTGATTAACTTTTAATGAATTATTTTGTTCGCTGTTTTTGACATCGGTTAATGCGATATTGGATCATAAGTTTTGTTAAGTTAGAGATCCCAATTATAATAATTTCGTTATCTGTCCGCCCGTTCGTCCATCGTAACTTTGTGTAACGTCCGTAACTTCTTCAAATAATTTTTTTTCCTTCCTTTTTAGTCGTTTTTCTTCTTCTTCTTTTTTTTATATAAATTAATAAATACTTATTCCTTAGGAACCGACATGTAAAAGTTCCGTCATTTTTGACGGGTTATAGCTAGTATTTTGATAATTATATAAAAACTAGTTTATATCTAGTTAATTGAGGTGGGCCCTAAGCGCGTTGTGGTTTTATAATACCTAAAGTCTGCCGTGGTCTTTTGTTAATCATTATCAGAGGGTTGATAGGCTTAAAGATAGAACCATGGGTCTGTCTTTGGGCCTATCAACCCATACAAGATTGCGGTAGAAATTTGGACGCTGAACTGAATAATATTACTACGTATTTAATTGCCCTTCATAAATCTTATAATACTATTCAGTGGAAGCTTTTGGTGTGGTTATTTTAGCCTCAGTCAAGTTAAGTATAGTAAGTCAAATTGAGTAGAGCCACGAAGGCAACAAATTGTGATGTATAATATTAATTTAATCTTTCAGATGTCATTTTCGACTGATTATTGGTTGATGATTATCCGGAGGGTAAAACTTGGATGATTTTTTACAAAGAGGTCATTAATTTTGTAATATTTATTTTATTGAAGCTTATTAAGGTACATATTAATCTATTATTATATTGGAAAATTATAAAAAAAAATGGCCGCGTTATGCCTACTTTCTTAAAACTCCTCCACCGTGACTAACGTTTCCACGGTTCACGAAATAATATATATATATATATATATATAATGTTGCAATTCGATTTGGAAAAAAAACGATTTTTTGTAAAATTCCAAAAAATTTGAGGAAAAAATTTATTTTCAACGATTGTTTAAAACAAATTATTTATCGAATTGAAAACCCGTATGTAAATAATAATAAAAAATATATATTCATATTATTGATCAATGGTCATCAATTAAAACTACTTCACTCGGTTCCACATTAAAGATTGATAATGAAAGATATTCTCGGACTCAAAGGATAATCATAATCGGTCCGTTAATTCATCTTTAACAATAAAATTTTTACTGTTCAACTTAACACTAGCGATATCTATTGATATGTGAGCTTAAATAATTTTTGTAAAGGGACATAGTGCCACACATTGATCTCAGATATTTTTTTAAAATTACACATGTTTGAAATTCGATGATAGAAGGATATTAAAGAAAATATACAAGGTGAGTGTTGAAGGCAACCGGGATAGAGGGCATCCGCGATGGACTTCGCCTGATAAAAGACGATCCCGTTTATATGTTCAACAGTCCAAGAGCGTGTACAAGGACGAACCAAGATTGGTATGTTGGAGTGGAAGAGTATGGCGTTCTATCGAATGCATCAATTTTATTAACACCAATCACAGAAGTTTAATAAGAACAAATCAACATATCGCAATATGAGTGCGAGACTTTATAACCTTTCATTATTTTTTTACATTGAAAAGTCATACGTTTGAATTTCATACATTTTTCTTTCAATTGGGTACAAGAATGATTTTAGATGTGATTGTTTTGTTTAAAGATACATGTTGATATGTGAAAGGATTAGGTATTTTTACTCCATTTCTTTTAACTCGTGGCGTCTGCTTGCTTGCTTGTCTGACGAAAAAACTTTGGATCGATTTTTAACCCCTTTTCCGTGATCAAATCGAGCTGAAACTTTGCAGGCAGACTCGTGGCTACGATAAAAATGATCTAACAAATTTTTGTTTTAAAAAATTAATAATTGTAGTATAATTTTGGATTTTTAGAAATTTTATTTGTTTTTTTCAAATTGGAATCATTCTGTATGAGTAATTAGCCCGACGCGTGCATAGACACCTGATCCAAAGCAAAAGGGAGTATTGTAAGAACTTGGTTTTTGTGGGTTAGTTTTTTAATGTTTACAGTTTACTATTTGAAATCCGAGAACAAATTTTAAACATTACCTCAGAATGTATATTTTTTGAATGGTGCAAACAAAAACGAGTGTTAGGTGTGATATGTTAAGAAAATAATTTATATAATTTCACGAGCGATCAGAACAGCACAAAAAAGTGTTATGATTCTTAAAAAAATGAACAATGAATGCCTCAAGCGATGCACAGGGAGAGTGCCAATACACGGGAAGCAAAGACTTCGCTTTGTCTCCGAAGATCTCGGACAAGGACTCTGATGGGGCGTAATGTAGCATCCTAGACTTCTTTTTAGGACCTTTCACGAAGGCTACTGCCACCTCTTGTCCTGAAAGGACACTTGCTGTCGCCTCTCCCACTGACCCCGCCCCCCCCTACTAGTGCATAGCGAGATCGCTAGATCCCATTCTAGTGAGGCATTCAAAATGTAATAAACAAATACAAACACGGTAATTAGGGTAATAAAACACATTGTTACGGAATGGCAAGCAAAATGAATTGCGCGCAGCCCGAATTCCTCGTAATATATGACATCACTATCGAAGGTTCGAGAACGGCTTGTAGCAATATAGTATGATCTACAACATTCGGGAAACGCCTGAAAAAACCGAGAAGCGACGGGAAACTTCTCGTAAATACTAGAATAATATATAAAGTTCGATAAAACCAGCATTTTCATGTATACATAGCGCGGATCCAGGCCGCCATCGAGTCGTCGTGTTTTGACAGTTCGTTCGTCACGGAGTCGACCGCGAGCGGCGAGGTGACGGCCAGGATAGCCAGTCGTGAGATAATCGAAGCGATAAATAAATCGAAATAATCGCGCGGAGTACCTATGTGGCGAAATAAACCAGTACGACTTCTACGTGCGAGAATTGAATATTCTGCGAGCGATAAATAAGTGTTACTCAGCAATAATAAATGTTCATAGATGAAGTGTGTGTGTGGTGGGTCCCCTCTTCTTTTTATTTGCCTCCCGCAGAGCCACCCCTACGTGACAATATTTATGTATACCTTACATTGAGAAACACTTAATTAAAGCAATTATTTGATAACGTCTGTTCACACTAAACCTGCATCTTCAACACCAATATTATCGTTAATAAAAACAGATTTACATAACAATCCATCCTAAATATATATTTTAAATATTTAATTTAATTTTATATTATTATGATTAATGATTATAATTTAAACCTGCAAATTTATATAATTTAGTTATACTCTTTCTCTATATAAGAGTCTTTGACTCTTATAGAGAAGTAAAAAGAATATATTTCTTAATTTTGAATGTTTTGATTGTTTTGAACGCAACAATCGTAGAACGTGTATGAGAAGATGTATGAATGTGGCCGAAGCAAAAGTGGTGTGCCAGGATAGAAGAGTGTGGCGTTCAATCCTCTCTGCCTACCCCTGCAGGGAAACGGCGTGATGGTTAGTTAGTTAGTTAGTTTGAATGTTTAATTGTATAACTTTGTGTAAAAATAACAAATATACAATAATACTTAAAATAATCTTTTAATTTTCCCGATCTATTTTACGATATGGTAAAAATGATTGGAAAGTTATTTTCAAAACTAGTTTGTATTCTTACGACATATTATAACAGCAGTAGGCGAACGGACAGAAACAACTTATTCCAATACCCGCTGGAAATGTAAATTTTCTCGCATTTTACTTAAACCGTTTTATAAAATTGCGGACTTATTTTAGAATCACAGCGTACATCTGATAAAATTTAAAAAAGAACAAAGCCAAATCGAAACTACTAAATTATCAAGGATTACAGTTGTAACCTAACAAAACGCTCCGAGAAAGGGGTCGGGGAACCTACCCTCGTCCCGTTCGGGAGGCTTCGGGAATATTAAAAATACCTATTTTTAATATTTCCCCGGGAAACAATATTGTTTGCGAGCGAGAACTCTGCACGCGCATTCGCCGCGTGATAATTTTTCATTTATTATTTTTGGCCCGAGGCGAGACTTCTGCCTCTGACATTATAATATTTGCGGTGGAGTCGCCTTGTTCCACTGAATGGAAAAAGTGTGTAATTAATGGAATGTTAACAAGTTATTTTACGGAGAGTATAAAGACTCGTTGTATTGAATGTCGAGTCGCTGTTGTCAAACTCGTTTTTGTTCCGAGTCTAAATACTAAATGTCTCGGAAACATAAATTGATTGTTTTGTAGACTGAAGAGTAAATTAAAATAATATACCTACATATATTCAAAAACATGAAAAATAAATTAAAATCTTGGATAGTATAAAAATCATTATTTTACTCCAAATAATGACATTGGAACAAAGTATCACATATATGTGATTTTGGTAGAAACGAAACGATTAAATAATTAAGTTAAAATAATTTTTATTAATCAATTAGAAAAGACATACAGAAAAAATCAAATTAACGAAAAAATATTTTAACTGTCACCGGGACTCGAACCACGACTTGAACATTGACTTCTAATTTGTTTATTCCTCACTCTATCGACTAAATATTTTCCACACAAGCGCCTTAGTGATTGCATTTCCACCGCATTCAGTCTACTTTCATTCCTTTTTTGCCAATTCCAGACTTCAGTTCCATACATCGGAGTTGGATCTAGAACGCCATTATGTACCGCTAGTTTTGCTTCTTTTGACAGGTTTGTATTGGTCATAATGGTATTCAGAGCACCATTAACTTTGTTACCTGCAGTCATTCTCCTTTCGATATCGTTCTCAGCCTTGCTGTCTCTACTAAATATACTTCCCAAGTACACAAACTCATTCACGTGTTCTAAAAATTCGTTGTTTACAATTACATCACACGTAGTCATTCTTTATTCTCTCTCGAACACCATCACTTTGGATTTGCTGACATTCATTATAAGTTCACTCTGCAGGGATACATCGGACATCCTGGACACCAGGCACTGAAGATCAGCTTCACTGTTAGCCACTAATACTGCATCGTCTGCTTATAGTAAACAGGATATGGTGAGCGCATCCATTTTCGCTCCTACTTCTAGTTCCTTCAGTTCTTTCATACAATTTTTCATATACAGATTGAAAAGCCATGATGACATTACGCATCCCTGTTTGACACCTTTTGTAATATTAAACAATGATGTGAATGCCCCATTAATTCTCACGCAAGCACTATTTTCCTAGTAGGTACTATAGGGATGCGATTGCTTGTATGAGCCTACTTTACACTTCGTATACAGACAAAACCTTCCATAACTTTCATCTTATCACTATGTCATTCGCTTTTTGGAGATCCACAAAGGCACAAAAAAGTTTTTGGTTTTTTGCCAAAATTTTTTCTGTCATCTGGTGCAGTGAGAAAATCTGGTCCATGCATTCTCTTCCACCCACGAAGGCTCTTTGTACATCACACACTTTTCTTTTTGTTGTCATCCTCACTCTTTCTATCAAAATTCTCGCATACAGTTTGCCAAGCGAACTCAATAGGCTAATGGCCCGATAGCTAGCGCAGTCCATTCGCGGCCCTTTTATAAATTATTATGTATTATGGCCGAAATAAAAAATCAACCAATTTTTCTATTCTGAATTTTAAAGCTAGATTTTTGTAAAATTTTCACCCCGCGGTGATGACCCACTCTCCACCAAAGAAATCAAAAATTTTATATTCAACACTTTGTGAAGCTTACTATCTTAGTTGTCATTCTAAATCCTATTTATTCTAAAAATTATGCAAGAAATTATTTATATTGCTTTAAAAAAATTTTAGGTTCAAATAACATAATATAAACACACAAGCACGTTTATGGTTCTTAAAGCGAGATTATGATCTTTACTGATTTTAATGAATACATACTAAATATATACAGATAATAGACATACATACAAAAATATATTATATACGATTAAATGAATCATATATACGACTCATGTACGCAGACAAAAAGCTGAAATTCAAAGGAGAACTGGCGTGATAACAAACGCCACAACTAAATTAAATAAGATAGACAATAAGCAGAATCGCTCAACAAAAATGCCAGAAAAGACACATTTGGTTAATTTCCTAATGTTTTCCCTACCACTAAATGGTGTAAAGATGTGGATTTTTAGACTGAAATAACGAAGTATACTGAACACATTTGACATATGTACGTACAAACATTTAAATAAATGCAATGGCAGCAATATCCAAAAAATAAAAAAATATGTATTATGAATGCAGTCACCTAGGATTACTAATTTATGATGTACTGAATTCTGGATTTTATGTATCTTCCCTTCCCAAATGACGTTTACTATGAAATCTCAAATTCAGTACATTATAAATTAGTAATCTTCGATCACTGCATTAAAAATTTTGTAGATAGTGCTGACTTTGCTTTTATACCCCACACATGTATAGGTGTCCTATGATGGGTAGGTCATTAACGTAAAGGGCGATCCCCTAAAATAAGGAACGCTGATGCAACAGAAAACCGGGAAGAATGGATGAGGATTGTTAAAGGTAGCCACGGAACTATGATACATGGTAGACCCCTATTTAAACTTTGCTTCTTAGTTATGAATTACACGAAAAATAAGTAACAAGGTGATCACAAACATTAATTATTTATTATTTTATTGATTTAATTAAAAGTTTGTTTTTAATATGTTTGGCTCTTTCGTCTTGACTCACAACTCTCATAGCGCCTATGAGTTGTCACAAAAGTTCCATAAATGAGAGAAAAGACATGAGAAAAGAGACAGTTTACAAATCCCTTAAGTATAACCTCGCGCGACGATATTTTTCTTCCCACACATGTGAACACAAATACGAACACATAAAAACGCATACACACATGGACACATAAAAACACACAAACATACACACTCACACAAACTCACTATTTGACATGTTTTTTCTTATTTTTTTATCATTAATATTATTGTATACATGTGTTTTATTGTAATTGGCCCAAGACTCTATACATCAATTATTGTTTTTTTTTCAAGATTGATTAATTGTATGGCTGTAAGAAAACTAATAAATGAAAAAAAAAAAGATTGATTGTATTCCATTTTATTTTGTGCTTAGAATAAAAGGATAGGTATATGCAAATCGACTGTGTAGAGTCTGAGAGATCTATTCGTTAGATTTTATGCTGAGCATTGTTATTATTATGCTTTTAAATAATACCATAGAACGAACGACTAATTAAAGTTTAAATAGGTTTTTGTTTAAGTCCTAATTTTTATATTTATATGTTTTCAGCAAAGTATAAAAAACCCCATGTAAATATGGAGAACGAACAGCCATCGGGTACTTATAAGTACACGAAAAATTTTGTCGTAATTAAGGATAAATAAATGAACTTTTAACGATTGTAACTAAATATTAAAACAAAACAATGAGAAGCGAATTCAGGCAAGAGAGTGGATTTGGCCTCTAAAAATAATTTGTTTGGGCGAAGGAAAGAAAAAGAATATAAGTACTATGAATTGTTTTCGTTAATTATTAAAAAATGAACCGATTAATTTAAATGTTTAAATAAAAATATTTTTGCAAATTAGATAATAAATAAAATTAAAGGCTAAAAAATCAAGGAAAAAGTATGCTGTGAATGTGGTCCACTCTTCATTCTATCTTTTATATTTTTTCTTTTGTAATATAACTCTTTTTCTTGTATTATATAATTTGATTCAACCAAGAATAAAAAACTATTAAATTGTTAATTAATTAAGCCTCAGAACAGGTTTCACCTAGTGGAGCATAGCTATAAGCTAAGTGTAAAAATTGTAATTATGATAATATTTAAATAAATAATTAAAATTACATACTTTCAATCTATGGCGAAGCTTCACATGAATTGAACATCTTTTCCATATTTTATTTTTACCCATCATTGTTTCGAAAATTACAAAAAACAAACATTTGTTAATTATTATGCTTTTATATGTTTAAATATATAAATTGCATGCAGATTTCATAAATTGATTAATTAATTTCATTTTACTTATTAAAATTGTTGTTGTGTTACATTTTTGAATTAGCCTGTCTGCTTTCTCTAGTCTAGTTAAGGAGACAGAGAACATAAATTTAGGCGATACACTTAAATACAAGTCAAATAAAGTTATTAAGTAGATAAAAGTTAAGTAAATATTTTCGACTCATAATTTAGACAGGAATCTACCAGTAAATTATTATGAACGAGCTCTGTTATTTATTATATTGTATATATGCAGGTACATTTTGTGTATATAATAGGTATTAAAAAAAACTATAGGTAAGTATAAACTCTCTTGAAACTAAAAAATATTGATTTCTAGAAGATTCCCTCGCATAAATTAATATCACACCATCCGCGCAGGCGTGCTATTCAAAAACCGAGACTGATTTTGACAGAGATGATAAAATAATAAAAATGAGATAATAAAACGTATGCCAAATTGAGGGGAGAATTTTCGGGAAAAGAAAGCGGCGGTCGCCCTGGGAGGCGGGAAGACTTCCATATTTCATGTCTCCTCACCCACGGGCCGGTGCCGGAAGCCGAGTTTATCCAGCCTGGATGTGCTAGAGAACATAAATCTCTTCATCATTTGAAGGGATACCGCATAAATCAAACTTCATTTTTTGAACATCGCCATCGTCCTGAATTTTACTAAATTGTATGGAAATATTAAAAAAAGACTTATTTGAATAAAGGATTTTAAAGTGATGTTTTCTTCTTCGAATCGATATTTCATTCATTATGTTGCAAATTTAGGGATGGTTGAAAGTGAGAGCGTGTTCATTTCAATGATCGATTTATTATTCACTGTGTTCCTATATACAAAGTTAATAAGGGTAGACTCGGAGCTGATGATGTTGGTTATGGTTGAGTAGAGTATAGGAGATCCGGATGTAGCAATTGCGCAGTTTGGCAGACAGTGGAAGATCGACAGTTATTGCATAGATAATGTCGACTGCTTGTAGTGCAACTCGACGCTCTGCTTAGTCGTAATGTTGGCTGTGGTCAGTTACTCGGTGCGCGGTACTGAGCGAAGAGATGACGCTCGGTGTAGGTCCTGACGCGCAACGAGACGTTAGATATCGGAGTACTGGAGACTATTGCTTGTATTGTATGAAGTGTTCAGGGGTTATATACCTGTTGATTATTTTTGTCTTCTGGGAAAATATGTTATCAGTGAGTCGGTTCCTGGAAAGAAGTGACTGCGTCAGCGATTGTCAATGTTTTCCTCAGCGAGTCGGCTGTTTGAAGGAAATGATCGCGTCAGCGATTATTATTATGTTCTTCGTGCGACCTTGTAGCTATGAATGATGACTGCTACGCAAGTATTCAAAATCAAAATGAAACAACAACATTATGGAGTTTTTAAACGACTTTATGTACTAACGCAGTACTATAGATCAAAATGGTAGAAGTGAAAAAGAGTCTAGAAAAATTATAGCCATAGAAAAACAAGTATAACTAATACCATTACATAATGTCACGAAATGGTAGAATCAGAAAGAATTGCTTTACACTCTACACCTTTAGCCTAAAATTGCAAACTACTGGAACTACGATGGTCCACACGAATTTGGAATCGGCTCTGGAAACATCGAGAAAGCGACATTACCAATAAAAAAGGATCGACAGGCTATTGCGTAATCAGTTGTGTATAGATAAAAAGTGGTCTAATGCCATAAAAATTAAAAGACAACTGAAATCGGGCAGCATGTGTTGCTAACGCGTGGGATTCCTGCGATAGTAATCAAGAAAGTACCTTCCGGCAAGCGAAACATTTTCTAGTGGGAACTAAATGAGAAAAATAATTTAGGAGTGATGAAAGTGCAGCGAAGTAAATTAGTGCGAATAACGAAATTGGAAATTTGTGTAATATTCTAGAAATATTTTTGCATAGTGAATTTAAGAACAGTGTTCCATTTAAATTCATGTCCAATGACTTGATGAATAAAAATTTAATGAGTTTTAATTGTTTCAATTGCCTCCCATAGTCTAGGTCTCGTGATAATAATCAAAATAATGGGCAGACAGCCGTAAAGAAGAAAAATAAATACAAATTTTATGAACAATCTGACAAAAATATATTCATATATGGAACATAGCAATATATTATGTAAATGTTGAGACATAAAACAAGAAAATAAAAAGAAACACTCGAAGCCTTCAAAATGTGATGGTCTTGGAGGAGAATAATGAAGATTAGTTATATGCCGAATAATATGGAGAATAATGAAGATTAGTTAAATGCCTTTTAGTGCAGCCACTAGGAACTATTGAACAAAAATATATATATTTTTTTAAATAGAGATACGAACACGGAATACGTGTCATATCAATATAATTTTGAGCATTGTCATATGCGGGGTACATTTTACCGTAGACTTGTAACGTTTTTTGGACCTAACTATAAAGTTTATTTAATAATATAATAATATAATATTTAGATTTTACGTAAAGCCCAAAGCTTTTAATTTTAATTTAATCTATCGATTGAACTTTATTACGACTTTTCGCTTAACCGTTTTTTTAAAGTATTTATGTATTAGGACTTTTGTGACTTTTAAGCACACGCTTTATGCTTTAAGCTACTAGACGGAAACTTTAGTCGAACTTAGAACTTCGGAAGTATATTTACATAAAAGATAATTTTTTTTTTTGTTAAGATTTATATTTTCAAAATTGGCCAGTCGTGATCTATCTAGTGGTTAGAAAATTCCCCCCCCCCCCCATAGTTGTGTTCGTAGCTATCCAAGATTCTTTTGATATGTGGTTGAGGTTCGTATTCTTATTAACGCGACTAGACTAAGACAGAACTGATTCTTACCTAACTATGGGAAATAACTAACGCAAGTAGCTACTCTGTACCCGTAATTAATATACCGGATATATTTACTAAAGATGGTAGAACGCCTAACCTTTATCGTCACAAAATCCACGTATTATCATCTTCAAACACTTATAGACGAAATGCCAGAGACACAAAACGTATTTCCGTAATTACTTCGGACCCTTCTAGAAATCGCCCTAAAATTCTACAGTTTCGCCTATACGAGAGATAACCGGTATCGTCCACATCCTGAGTCGGCATAAAAGCCAAGTATATGCGGCGTCGCCGGGGAATAAACGCTAGTAGCAAAACTTCCTTACATTGTACCGTCATAACTGTGATACTCCCTGAGTTAAAATGCTGAAACATAAAACAATACAATCGATGACAAGGTGGCAGCGTGCGCTTAAGATTCCGTTCGCCTTGATTATCAACGCCTCTAAATAGCAACTAATAACAGTGTTTGCACAAACACACGCGGTACCCATTTATAACAGATTTATAAGATATAATAGAACACGTCAAATTCAGAAACGCATGTAACAAGCTTACCGATAGCGCGTCCCACGTGGTCCGATCTGCTCAACCTGTTCACAGTACATAGTGGGAGAAGATAAACATATTTATAACAACCAAGGTGCATCCAGAGGCTTTGTCTGACATTATCACAGCCCGAGATTCTAAGGGAATGGAAGATACAGTTTTTTGTAAATAGAATTTAAGAAGTGTCTAACCACTTCAGTTCGCACGTGGATTCTAGATGCCCCCCCCCCTGTAGGGGGGAGGGGGATACGGCCCCAGAGCATCGCCGCATCCGGTTGTTAACCCCTGTTTAGACATAACCTCCCACACTAAACTGCAGACCAAACCCAACCCGAGACTCTGTTGCCTCTGCTGGGATATCAGGAAGACATCCTGCGTCTGATATTAAGGTTTGCATACTGTCCCGCGAGGCAGTCAAATTGACTGGAGTATAATGATGAGGATCCCACGTCGCGGCTACACGGGCCGGATTATTATTATGTTTACTGCTGATTAAAGGGCTGAATGAACTAACTGGGTGGCTGGAAAAGACTCATCAAAGATCCACGGTGTAGTCTAATAGACTAGAGGTATTAAAGAGATATTATTCCACAGTGAATGTTACTATTAATTGTGTGGTTCCTGATATGTATGTCCTGTGCCAGAGGAGAAGGACTCCGAAAGGCTCCTGTATGCAGCAGTATAGTAAAGTTGGTGAATGATGTATTAGGGTGAGGTGTCAACTTGCATTCCCGAGCAGGATACTCGTTCAAATAAATCAGCTTCTTTTTAAGGTTTAATCATGGAGATCTGGATTCGATGACACCGAGGATGACCAAGTACCGAGATTCTTCCCACCAGCGTGTTACAGGTGAGTTCTCGACGCCGAGCTATAGGAAACAGCCACAATTCTTGACCGTCGCCTCTTTAAAAGGATGGTTGCGTTAGGCTGCCCATGAGGTACGCCCACCTGGCGTGTCACGATACATTGACCGCCACAATGCGAAAGAATCCCGATCTCCCCTCTTTCATAATCTATTCTGTCAGACACGGCAATCAAATTGGTGATGGATGGTGAACAATATTAGAACAGTATAAGTTAGTGTATACGTGATAGAATAACAGTTGTCACTCCTGCATTCAGAACAAAGAGGTACGAAATCAATAGCCCCGCGACGATCAATCGCTGAGATGCTTCCCACCAGCGTGTTACGGGTGAGTTCTCGACGCCGAGCTATAGAAAACAGCCGCAATTCTTGGCCGTCGCCTCTTTAAAAGGATGGTTGCGTTAGGCTGGCCATGTGATACCCCCACCTGGCGTGTCACAACGTATTGATTATAACAGCGTCAATGAATTCCGACCTCCCTAATAAAGTCTGCCCATTACCTATTCAATCAGGAATCCTTCGATCTGTAAATTTCGCAATACTATAAAATGACGGCGAAGACAATATTAAAATACAGAGTATTTATGAATTGTGAAGCATATTATGAAAAATAGTAGATATATACATTAATATAATTCTTTTATTAGTGTTGATTTAAATAAGCTAATATCATCATAGGTGGAGAAAATATGTAATTACAGAATATTTAACGGGTTGTGAAGCTTCTCTTTATTATAAACTTTAGCAGACAAATATTCCAGTATAAGCTTCTTATTAATATCGATTTAAATAAGCCAATATCATCACAGACTGTCGTCAGCGAACATTTGTGTGGCGCTACAGAATCAGAGAATGAATTGTATTATTGTGTTTCACTTATGTTTTTTATGATAAACGACATTCTTTTGTATTGCAGGTGCTATCCGCGGCATAATCCTGGAGCCTCACTCCCGGCACCTGGAGCCCGTGGAGGCCTTCCTGGGGGTGCCGTACGGAGCCGCGGGGCGCCTGCAGCCGCCGCGCACCCCGCCCGCCTGGCACGGCACCCGCCTGGCCGACTCCTTCGGCCCCGTCTGCCCTCAGCGGTACCCTGATGTCTCCAACAGGTACCTGTTCCATATAACCTTGATGAAAGTGGTTGTTCTTGTGGAGGGGGGGTCTAAAAGTTGGCGCCACTTGTCAGTCATCGCTTAGATCATTCGGTTTGTCGCCGTTCATCAGGGTACTATAACAGTCTTAGAAATGTGGTAGATATTGTTTCATTTAGGACAATGTATTACTCCATCACTCAATCCCTAATATCCTATGGTATAATTGGATAAGGAGGGTGTGTCAGATTAGTTATGGATTCGCTCACAAAATCAAAAAATGCATCGTGCGCAAAATCACCAAGAAATTGAGAATGTTTCCTTCAGATGATTTGTTTGGAATATTTGACGTTCTTGCCCGAGGTTATTATACCTAAAAACCATACTTATAAACATTCACAAGGGCAAGGTAAATTTTAAGCGTACACAACAAACACGGATTACAAGGCTGGCAAATGCAATTAATTTTGAGGTACCTAAAAAGAAAACATCTTTTGGACAAAGATAATTTAATTTCATTGCTCGCTTGATTTTAAAAAGTTACTAAATAAAACAAAATAAACTACAATACATAAACCTTTTAGACATCGTATTACTAATTTTATAAAAATATCAGGTGGAAGGAATATAGTTTGCTTGAAGTATGTTTGGAGTGGAACCTCTTTGTATCCAATACTTTTTTTGAACACAAAGGAATCCACCAATATACGTGGGAAAGAGGAAATGAAAGGTCAATGATTGATTTCGTTGTAATTGACTCTAGATTGAGGTCCGCCACTGTTGACACCAAGGTATTTCGGGGCGCTGAAATTGAAACGGATCACTTTCTTGTAGTATCAAGAGTGAATCTGTTTCATGGGTGGCGATCTAAGAAGAAAACAGTGGTAGCCCCGACTAGGGTCAAAATCGAAAGATTGCAAGAGGAGGATACCAGGGAAAAGTTTTAAAATAAAACCGCTGAAAGGTTAAATGAGAAATGTATGGAAGAGCTCAATATTGATAGTGCATGGGAACACATCAAAAAGAGCCTGTATGAGTCAGCCAAGGAAGTGTGCGGTGTGACCGTCCAAGGAAGGAAGAAAGGAGATGCATGGTGGGATGACGAGATTAGAGATCTTATAAATGAGAAGAAAAAAGCGTGGTGTAACCTCTTGGCATCAAAGAATGGAGATGTGAATGGATATACGCTAGCAAAGGATTTATATATTATATGTAAGAAAAAGGTAAAGCACGGAGTGAAAGAAAGAAAAGAGCGTTTGAGGAAGAACGAGGGTCTTAAATTGACTCAGAACTTCCAAGAGAATATCAAGATCTTTTGGAAGGAAGTTAAAAAGTCTCGAAGTGGTACGAAAAGAGGTTGTGTGAATGCTATTATGTCAAAGAATGGAAAGATGCTTAGAAACGAGAATGAAATAAAAAATAGATGGAAGGAATTTTTTGAAGAAATGTATGAGAGTAATGGGAATGTGAGTGAGGACTCCTTTGAGGCGTCCAACGGATTTATGAATAGTGACGACAGTGTGAATGAAATAACTGTGGAAGAAATTAAAAGAGCATTGAAGCACATGAAGAATGGCAAGGCTGTGGGTTATGACAATGTTGCTGCCGAGTACATTAAGGGTGGTGGTCCAGTAATACTCACGTGGCTTCATAGACTCTTCAACCAATGTTTAGAGGGCAGCTACACTCCTAAGGATTGGAGAAGAGCTGTTATCATGCCTCTATACAAAGGAAAAGGGTCGCGAATGGACTGCGCGAACTATCGGGCCATTAGCCTATTGAGCTCTGTTGGCAAACTGTATGCGAGAATTTTGATAGAAAGAGTGAGGTTGACAACGAAAGAAAAAGTGTGGGATGTACAAGGAGCCTTCATGAGTGGAAGAGGATGCATGGACCAGATTTTCTCACTGCGCCAGATGACGGAAAAGTTTTTGGCAAAGAACCAAAAACTTTTTTGTGCCTTTGTGGATCTCCAAAAAGCGTATGACAGAGTGATAAGACGAAAGTTATGGAAGGTTTTGTCTGAATATGGGGTGAAGAGTAAACTCATACAGGCAATTGCATCCCTGTACGAAGGAAGTAGTGCTTGCGTGAGAATTAATGGGACATTCACATCATGGTTTGATATTACAAAAGGTGTCAAACAGGGATGCGTAATGTCACCATGGCTTTTCAACCTGTATATGGATAATTGTATGAAAGAACTGAAGGATCTAGAAGTTGGAGCGAAAATGGACGGACTCACCATATCCTGTCTGCTATACGCAGACGATGCAGTATTAGTGGCTAACAGTGAAGCTGATCTGCAGTGCTTGGTATCCAGGATGTCCGATGTATGCATGCAGAATGAACTTGGATGAATTCCGCAGAGTGAACTTTTGATGAATGTCAGCAAATCGAAAGTGATGGTATTCGAGAGAGACGAAAGAGTGACTAAGTGTGATGTAATTATAAACAACGAATGTTTAGAACAAGTGAACGAGTTTGTGTATTTGGGAAGTATGTTTAGTAGAGACGGCAAGGCTGAGACTGATATCGAAAGGAGAGTAACTGCGGGAAACAAAGTTAATGGTGACACTAAATGC
>JADDOH010003213.1:0-46044 GCA_016648135.1 Agrypnia vestita | reverse complement strand
CGAAACAACATTAGCCCCCGGACCTCCGTACACTTGGCGGGTAGCGCTGCTCGGATGCGCCGGCAATGTTAACGAAATATTCCACGCTTTGGAAGTATTCAAGCGCGATAAAGCGATACAGGATTCTTCATTTTAAACTTAATATTCCACACACGAGTCCACACGCGAATTTCTCATACTATTGGAGGTAAATATATTTTCTTTCACGAATCCTTTTTCTAAAAAAATACATGTTTCATAATGATACATTTTGTGTCTGCGTGGCACGATAGATTTGTAGTATGTTTCAGGCCAATCCCGAAATTGGACATAACCGTTGTCTCATTTTTTTTAAATAAAAACACTTGGCGTTATATAGGTACTCATATATTATTAACTTTTTTTTGAAGTACATAAATCCACTCTACTACCTTAATATTTTATTTTGACATGTATTTATGAAAAATATATATGTTTTTATTTTTACAAATATTTGTAAGTTAGTTGGTAAAAGATTATTTATTACTATGTATTTGCCATATTTCATATATTTATTCAATTTTTTTACTTTTCTTCCATGTAAGAGAATTTGAATAATATTTCATGACTAGGTACTACAATGATATTTTATGACTATGACCAATATTTCATGACTAGATACAACCATGTATCTTTCATGATTATAACCAATATTTCATGACTAGGTGCTACAATTATCTTTTATGACTATGACCAATATTTCATGACTAGATACAATGTATCTAGTCATGAAATGATCATAATCATGAAAGATACCATGTATCTTTCATGATTATGACCAATATTTCATGACTAGGTACAGTAGCCGGCAAACATCTTGAAAATCGGCTTCAGCTGTGCAGAAGACAAATTTTGGGTCTCAGGAGTGTACTTGCGAGAACTTTTCCCCACTACGCCGAAAATAATCCACGATATTTGATGGCTCCTCTGCTACCACGTATCTTTTATGACTCTGACTAATATTTCATCACTGGGTACTATCATGTATCTTTCATGACTATGACTGATATTTCATGACTAGATACACTAGATACAACCATGTATCTTTCATAATTATGATGAATATTTCACGACTAGGTTCTACCATGTATCTTTTATGACTTGACCAATATTTCATGACTAGATATTCTTTTCGTGTATCTTTCATGACTATGGCCAATATTTCATGACTAGTTCTACCATATCTATTTCATAACTATGAACAATATTTCATGATTAGGTACTAAAATGTATATTTCATATATATATGACCAATATTTCATGACTCAGTAGATACTTCTATGTACCTTTCATGTATGTAGGTAACTTATGGCTTTAGACTATTTAATTTTCAAACTACTAGAATATATAACCTACTTATTAAAAATATTCAAACCTGCAATAATACCATAAATTTTAAGGTAAACCTATTTAATGTTCTATTCAAAATGGGCAGAGAAAACACTGAAAAGAAACTGTATAGTGAAATGAATATTATTTTAATAGGTGTAAAATTTGTATCTTATTTGGATAATTACTGTTAAAGATTACTTAATTTTCAATTTTGTATATATTTTGTGTAGGTGTTTTTAGTTAAAAAAGAATATAAACTCTTTGTAATGTATTCATTTTTTAGCATTGTATTGTAATAATTTAATTCCACTTAATGTAATGTATTAAATAATTACTAATCAGTACCTTTAATGAAAGTTTGTGTTGCAAAATGAACATGCCCTTAAACATGCCTGCCTAGTTGGGCAGTTACTTATTTTATTGTGTGATGAAAATAATTTTTGTAGAATTGTATAATAAATAATAAAATTGTGTTATTTTATAATAAAAAATAATATATTTCATGACTAGGTACTGCAATGTTCCATGACTATGACTAGAGGTATAGAATTTTTACAAATAAAAAACTATAATTTCGCATATATTTCTTTCATTATTTAAAACAACTTATTATTGATTTATTTGTAAATTTTTTTTATATTCAAAATTAAAGGTGCAAAAATCAAAAGCTCCAAAAAATGACGGCTAAATAAAATTAATTAAAACATATCCATGTACTCCGAACAAATGTTTGGAACAATAATGTTTGAATAATAATATTCAGCACAGCTTAAGTTTAAAGTCTAAGGCCATAGGGTGAATTTTTACAAAAATATACTTAATTTAATAAAATATACCATTTCAAGATTTTGGACATATTTGTACGTAGGTACGTGTATAATATGGAAAGATTTGCACATCTCATAAAAGAGTTTAACTTCAATATTATAAATCATTAATTTAAATTTAAAATAAATCTGTACAAAACACAATGGTAAAAATAGTGTACGAAAATTCTGCCTTTCGACAAGTTATTTTTGACATAAAATTAAGTTATAAATGGTATGAAGTTTGCATAAATTACGATTTATTACTTAAATAATTATAAATCAACATATTTATTACGAGTCGTGCACAGTATTTTTTTCTTTAGAACGCCCCTAATACTTTCTATTGAATAGTGCTATGAATTAAAAAGAAAAATGAGACGTGTACCTGTGCGTACGTATGTAATGCGCTCGGTAGAGTGCAGCTCGAAAAGTTCTCAAAATACACTTGATGTACTACACTCTTCCGCTTCCCAGTTTGCAAATCAATCGTTTATTGTTAAAGTTTTGATTTTCCATTCCGGTGTAGATTCCAGAGAAACTTGAGTACTGATTAATAATACACCAAATTATAAAGTTGAAATATGATCCCTCTTGTAATTAAGGTTTTTGTACTACTGTATTTTGCTATTCTTCTTCCTCAGCCTTTTTCCCTCCACTGCTGGATGAAGGCCTCTTCCATTTTCCTCCACTCATCTATATTTCTCCCCCTTCGCATCCAGGTTCCTCCTTCTTGCTGGACTATGTCATCAAACCACATTTTGGGAGGTTTTCCGATGCTTTTATTTTTCATCCAGGGCCTCCACTGTAGGATTCTGGGTGCCCATCTAGTATCTTCCTGTCGAGCCGGATGTCCATAAATTTATATTATAATTGTCACCATTGCGACGTGGAATTGTCCGTTTATGCCTACCGTCATATAGGGAGCAATCGGAACCAAGTTCGAGACGTTTCACCGACCAACCGGAAGTAAAGCATGAGAACGTGTGTTCTTGAAATGTGTGGTATAAATTAAGTATAGGTTATATTCATCGAGAATTAGTTGCATTTATTAGTTCCAGTAAGGGTTTGAGTATCAGTGCCATGTTCCATTATGAGTCGGAAATAGTTCATAGTTATAGACATCAGCAATTGGTATTTTAGTCGCGCCAGAGATAGCATTTTTAGAAGTATAATTTCGACCCAGTCGTACAAAAATTAGTATAGCTACAGTTATTTGGCATTTACACATCGTAAATGCAAAGATAGCCTTAGACATTATCATCAATGCGGGAATCGAATTAGAGTTAGTGAAATGTCTTAAATAGTAACGTATTTATATTCAAAATCTCTATAGTCAATGCCAAGGAGCAATATAATATAGTCTCGGTAATTAGGTTATAGAAACATATTTCGTACAAAGAAATCGTATAGAAGATGATTTTCTAGGATTACATATTATAGTACACTTATTCAGCTTCTGTAAATAATAGAATTTTCGGTAGTGATCCCGAAATCTAGCTGGGTCATTCAAGGCAGGCGCGCTGCTCTCCTTTCTACGCTTACAGTCCTCACTTCACATGCACAGAAAATAATTATCGGTACATCATATAAGAAAATGATTTATATTGAATTGCTATGAAAAGCATAATATTATCAATTTGCTTCGCCTTATATGTTCGGACCACCCACACATACATCGTTCTGGTGTCGGACCAGGAGATATATCGGATTGCTATATTGAACACATTCTTGATAGAACCACACTGATGATCATCTGAAAGTAATTAAGTACGATTAGTTCTTAACTCACATAAATAATAATAACACTTTGTGGTAGATAAAAATAATGCGCGTTCATCGAAAGACAAATTGCACTCTCCAGTCTTAGAATGTTCAAAAATGGCAATCTGAGATGATTGGATTAAAAATTTAAATTCTTAGAAAAAATAAAAAAATGTGTGCAGTGAGTAAATGATTATATTTTTCTTATTGTTCACCATAATTGCGTAATTGTTGACAAAAAGTTTTCTTTGGTCCCCCATATCAACTCTACAGTTGATAGAGAATTAAGAACTTTAGGTTTCTTACTTAGGTTAAGCAATGATTTCAAAAAAATTGAAATCTCCATTTTATTATTTAAGACCCTGATTCGACCAATACTAGAATTTAATTCAGTTGTATGGAGCCCTCATTATATAGTTCACATGAGTAATACAGAGAATGTCCAAAATAAGTTTCTTAGATTTATCAATTAAAACTTAATATACCTTCAAGAAATATCGATTACAATATTCTTAGTATACGATCTGTTAGCAGTTTTGATAAACTAGAGACTAGAAGAATAGTGACGGACTTTTTTTACCCAAACTAATAAATGGTATTATCGACTGTTCTCAACTACTAGAACGTATCTGCTTGCGTGTTCCATCTCGCATAACTAGAAGTCATGCAGGTTTTGCCGTGGAAACTGCAGACACTAACTATATCTTTAATTCCCCACTTCTTAAAGGCTTCCTAGACTAGCAAACAGATACTAGCAACTGGACTTCTTTGCCAATAACTGTATATTATTCAAACATATATTAAAAGATGTATTGAAAGATTACTAGTATTTGTCGAATTGGACTTAAATAATTGATTTGTATTTGTTTGTATATTTTTTATTTTAGTATTATTTTCAATGCTTGTGCTATATCTTTTCACTACACATTAATACTTTTTTTGTTTTCAAATTTCTATTTTATTATGTTTTTCTTATGCTTCTGCTTTTTATATACATACTTGCTTTTTACTTTATATTATATTTATGTTTATATATTTGTATCTATATTTTAAGTATTTTCTTTTCTCTGTATGTCATTATTATGTTTATATGTTATTGTTTTTTCTCTTTAAACTATCTATATATTCTGATTATGTACACTTATCTATCTATTGTAAAAGCCCTATAGGGCTTTAATTAATAAATAAAATAAACATATAAAATAATTTGTACACTTAAAGTAATATTTAACATATATAAAAGGTAATGTTAGTAAATATGTTTATCCGCTATAGACTAAAAAACTATTAGAAATGTAAAATGTAACTGTAATAATGACTTTGTCCTAAATGATTATTCATTAGGGTCATTCTGACCGGTCGATAGTCTTTAAATCAAAAATAAAAATAAATAGAACAATTTGGTTACCTGATGATAACAGGGACTGCTCCTCTCGAAACTATAGTAGTAATTAATAACTCATATTTTGTTAGTATTACAAACATAAAATAAAACATATTTTAATTTTACTAGTTTTAATCGTCTAATATTTAAATTATTCCATGAAACTTATACTGTGGAAAAAAATATATATACATTCTCATACCAGCAAAGGATAAAACATTCACAAAAACCAACACGATACGGAGATTGATATACAATGTAAATAGCTATGTAAATAGATTTTGAGGTTTTTTTTTTTATATTTATTAGAGACACTAACAGGATAATAGATACATGATACTCTAATAATAAAATATTATAAATGAAGACTGTGCCCATTATCCCAATTACAAGTGACTTCAGCACGCTCTAGTGTAGTGACCCTAGGTGGGGTCGTATTAAATAAACGAAATAAAGTGGCAAAAACGTCGCGAAGCTAAAATTTAATGATAATATTTCATTAATATATAAAATCAATTTCTGTATGATATTAGCGAAATAGTTGTATGGCGCGTTGTATGGCGTGGGAGGCGACGGCTGAGGTCGGCACATACGCTGTAACTATATTATATACGCGGAATAAAATATTATATTCTTCTACAAATATTCAATAAAATTATATTAACTTAAATATTTCTAACATCTTGGGTTCGCATACGAAATTGATAATACCTAACGCCTTTTGCATTTACTAAGTGTATAACCTAAATAACCACAGCTATACCATCCTGTCTGTCAGGGACGAAACATAAAACACAATTATACTTCTAAAAAATGCTATCTCTTGCGCGACAAAAATATCAATTTGCTGATGTCTATAATTATGAACTATTTTTGCCTCATAATGGAATCTGGAACCGATATTCAAACTCTTACTAGAAATAATAGATGCAACTAAATCTCGATGTATATAATCTATACTACTCGTAATACATTGTTGATTTAGCACACGAATCGTCTAATGGATGAAGGACCCCGTTGTGTATGATCGTGGTAACTACAAATTCTTTTATAGAAGCAGTGTTGGAAACGATTGCATAATAATACGTAATATAAACATCTAACGAGACTAATAATAGCCTAATAATACACATTTATGTAACGATAAAATAAGTTCACTAAATAGAATTCGTCTATTAGAAATGAAACATTTTCGTTTGAAGACAACCCAGTAAAATAGTTTGAACGGCGCAAAGGGAAAATTTCACACATATAAAATAACACTGAAATTAATAATTAAAACCCCACATGCGTTGAAATATATTCGTTCGGAAGACATTCCTGTACAAAATTGAACTAATATTACACAAGCAATCATGACATTATTTACATAATTACTCCGATCTCAAACCTTCTGAAAATAAATAAATTTCGATAGTGAAATAATCAACCGTAATAGATAATATTAATGTGATCTTTAGCTGTTACACTTCGTGGCGGAATCCTCCTCCTCCGTTTTTATTTTTAAACGATTAAAATAGAAGAAATATATTTTTGATGTCCGCACTTGGTTTTTTGAATATTATTGTTTTAATATTTTCTGAATTTATTAAATCTATATCTATCTCGATCACCACACTAGTAACATGTATTTTTGCATTTAAAGTATATTTTACATGTACATTTATGTGTATTGTATATTAAGTGTTTCAATGTAGTGCGATTAGTATTTAATAAATAATTGATTTAATGGATCTATAGGTCATCGCATCGTTTAGAAAATTGATGTTGTATATAAGTGAGTTTTTGAACGGTGATAAGGTTAAAATAATAATACACGGATAATATATAAAGAGAATTGAAAAATAACATTATATTATATTTCATTATTCTGTTGGTTCTGAACACACTCAAAATTTTTCTATCAAAACTATGAATTCTTTATCAACAATTTAAACCCAGGAAATATTTTCTTTGCTAATGGAGTATATTTTGAATACGGAATTGAACAATGCTATGGAAACCGTTTACCAAAACCATAAGAATGTTTCAGGTTGTACCTATCTCATAATTTCCGCATACGTCAGGCGAGCTCTATTTGACTTTCGCTCTGTAGATATGAAAACTTTACAACTCCGGCTTGAAATGATTAAAGCTGAACACACAGATGTCATTTGATAGTCAAAACCCACATACAAGTTTCTCGCTTCGGATGAATTTCTTTAACCCTTCATAACCTAAATTTGGGTTTAAAATTGATTCTTATTATTGATAAACTATATGAGCATAATATGTATCTATGCGTTGTAAGTTGTAAGTATGTCTAAGCAGAAATGTTATTTTAGAAACTATTTGTTCCACGGCCTATTTATACGCATTCACGAATAAAATGGTTTAAACAGAATCCGTACACGCTTATTTGCATAAATGTAAGTATATATTTGCATATTTGAATTTTCATAAAGTGTGGAGATAAACCTGGAAAATGAAGGGTTTTACCGGTCTCATTATGATATAATTTTATAATAATTTCGTTAAATTTTACTAATTTTCTGAAAATAACTATCGCTTACATATTTTATCATATTTCAAATAACACAAAATACGAAGGGACGTTAAAAAAATCGAAAAAGAATATAAAAATAATCATTCATTGGTTTCATTTTTGAACCAGAAATATTTTTCAGACCTCTCTTGAAATTTATTTATTATCGAAAAAAAAAGTGTTTTGGGCCTTAAAATTAGTCAAAATTGCAGCTCTTACTTCCACGACGTCCGTAAGTTCCGTCTAATTTTTGCGTATTTTTCATAACCTGCACTTAAATCTCGTTCTTCTTTCATATATGGTGGGGAATTAGAGGGAGACTTCTAAGTTTGTGAGCCAGACTAGGGCTTCAAGAGTCCCCCCGTGGACCTCATCTGTCCCGCCGGGGAATGAACATTCGTTGACAACGTGTTCGGTGGTCTGCACCGCGCCGCATTCACACATCGACTCTTTAAGGGTCCACCTGTACATCATGTGAGCGCAACGGTTATGGGAGCACCTTATTCGGTTATGTTGATGGAGGGCCAGAGTTTACAGGAAGTTATCTCTCAGCTAAGGTTTATTTATTTTTATTTATTTATTTAATTAAACATAATTTGTGTACATATTCATATTATAATTAAACAATTTCTTTTTATAAATATACTGAATAGCTATATGTTTATATTCAGTGTTTTTAATTATTTATTAATGTTTGTTATAACATAAATGATGTCCCCCGACTTCTTAGCTAGGCCGAGGCCTGTGGTAAAGGAGACGGGTTGCAGCGTCAAAAACAAGTTTCCCCACGTACCTTGACCAGCGCCGAAAGTCCCGGGGAAAATATGACATCAAAAACTCACGAAAAAAAAACTGACAATAAACATACATAAAACTGACCGCAGCGTTCCTTTCTATCAGCTGTTTCCTGCACCACATTTACAGTAATGGGGATCCGCGGACACCGCATCCCGCAAAGGTGCATCCGTTGGGTCCAGTAGTGTGATCTAAACCATATCACTCATTCAATTCAATTTACTAATAACCAATCAATGTAAAACACATATAATGTACAAAATAAGAAATATGAAAAAAATAATTTAATAATTATTCATTTTGATTGCATAATTTATTTAAACAATTTAATATTTTACAATTTAAAAGTTGTAATGAAGTGTGTTTGTTCATTGAAGTGATCCGTGTTGAGACAGGCAAAGTTTACAAGCAGTTGTCATGGACAGTCGTTATTCGAGACTTCCCGTGGATAGATGATAAAGCGCCCTAGGCGGCCTTGTTTGCGCGACAAGTCGGCACTCCGAGAAAATTTTGTGCGAAATTGAAATGTATATTGATACGTAAAATAGAACGATATTAATTATTTCAATATATAGAAAATTATTTTACGCTAAAAAATCAATATGGAATAGGTACATGGAACGCCATAAAAAAGAGTAATGTTAATTAAAAAATTAAAAAAATATATTAAGGTCAATTGTGGTGACTTTTGACTGATTTTTTTGGTTTAAAAACGAGGTGAATTTTTTGTTACGTTATTTCAAAATTTGATGATATTTATAGACATCCTTATTTGCTTATTATATTTATTTATTCACTCATTTTTATTAGTACCTATTTATTCAGCAATTTTAAAGTTTCAAATATAATTATTGAATTCTGGTATAAATATTATGACAACCAGGCGCGTGAAGTCAATAAAGCGTGAGTTGTACCTAAATATATATTTTGAGATAAAGCAAAATTTTATGTTTATCTTTCCTCTGGTTTATGTTTTCTGGGGTAATTTTACATTCATCATCAGGGCCGATTCAATAGGATCCGAATCGTCGGACAGAATGATTGTTAAAACACGCATTTCACCCTAGAAAATATAAAGTACAAGATTCTGAACTGCAGTAAAAACCTAAAAACCTAAGAACATATTTATTTATTTATTATTTTATTATCTTTATAGAGCAGAGATTTGAATAAGACTTTTTTGTAATATTTTATTTATTTTGTTTGACTCGTAACAAATCAAATTAATTTTTAATATCCTAATTAGTTATTTCATGATACTTCGATAATTCATAAATATTAAAAAAAATACAAACTTACATATCTCCTCAACTATTGAAATTTCACCCAAACTGCAAAGACTATTTTCTTTTCAAAATTCAATAAGGAAGGCTCCACCGAAACTACTTGCTGCAAGACATACTGAATTTAAAATTCTGAATTTTATGATAATGTATGTGATGGAAATATTATATATATTTTTTTTTCTAAACATATTTTATTTCGCCTGAATTCTTGTAAATCATAACTTGTTGCAATTCTGACACTACTTATCACACCGTGCATATTTTCATGGTTTAAATAAACGTATTAATGTAATTGTCTAACGTGCTTATCGGTACAGTGGTCAAAATATTTGAACAAAAGTGTTTCTGAGGTCAGGGGTTTGAGTCTTATACCATGAGACCAGCAAGTTGATCTTATTATAAAGTACAACCGTAAAGATTTGTATTTAAAAAAAATGAGAAATATTGACAGTGACAGACAAAATAGTGACATGTATTTCGCGTAGGCATAGCTTATAAAAAAAATCTAAGATAAGCCTATTTACTCATCACTGTGTCTCATTCTGTATACACGAGCCATAAAAGTATGCACAAGAGAGGCTCTATATCCCTTCACAATTTTAAAGATCACTGGGATATCCAAGTACGACTAAAACATATCTAAACCTTAATACTATCTAGAACACAAGAGAAGCTACGTAACTCCGTGAGTGCCCATCGCGGAGAGCAGAAGGGTTGGGTAATCAGAAAGTAGCGCACCGACATCTTTCCTCACCCCATCCCTTCATCCTTAGCGCAAACTTTCATATTTTCAAATATCCATGTAATACAATCATGATACTGTATTACATTTTTGACATATTTTACAGAATATCTTTCTCTCACTTTTAAGGGGCACACTTTCCAACACCCCTACAAGAAAGGTGTAATCTCACTATTTCTATCACTTTTCGTACGTTGTTGTTTTGTAAGATGACACACTTATTCATTCCTACAAGACTTTTAATATTGTCACTGAAAATGAATAAATAAATAAATATTTTTTATAATTAATTCACGAAATCACTAGACACGAATTAAAATTAAACACTAATCTCAAATTAACACTACATATTTCACAATTTATCACTCGTCTATAAACACTTTATTTATCGCTTTCTAGAATATTCTATTCAACTATTGCACGTTATTCAAATTGCTCATTTATCGGTCAGTACTCTCCCGATGTTTCGCTTCAATTAATCTGCATGTCACACTTGCCTTGGTAATGCCGATCGCTACGGTTTGTTGCTTATATCTCACCGATATAAATTTCAAAACAAAAATCCGCAGCTATGACACGGCTTTGTATTTTATAGGAAACACGTTGGCTTTTTGAATCTTCGAGAACTTCTTTATTTTTCTAGCGATCCCTCAAAATTTTCAGTACCTATGAGAATACTCCAGTCGATTCCAGATTTAACAGACGTTTGTATATGATTCTATAGTATTGTTCGGAATAATCCAAGAATATGGTCCCGTTGTTCATACAATGAAAATAAGTATTTCACTATATAATTTAATGTCCTGTTAATTTAATCTAACTAACATAATCGTAATCTAAATTAAACAAACCGAACCTAATAATCTAACCTAACCAAACCTAATAACTTAACCAAATCAAACCTAATAACCTAACCTAACCTCATTTATTGCCTATGAAATGTCAAAATATGCAGTGCATTTTTCGAAACTTTAAACTTTTATTTAAAACTTACTTTTTAAACGTAAATTATCTTTCATTTTGTTATTAGCACATAGTGAAATAATCATTTTCGTTGTATATGCAATGGGACCATTATCTTGGATTTAGCCCATTGTTCTAAACTGACAGTTTACATGGATTTCGGACAGTGCGCTATTCAATCCGGATTTTAGCATCATGTTAGAATATAATAATTCATGTCTGATTCGTGATCAATACTAGTATTTACAAAAATATAACATTTCAAAAGCAGTTTTTTAGAGATGAATACAACAAATTTGATTCGCCAACGCATATGCACCGGTAGTTTTTACTTGATTAATTTCAATGATTATTTTTATAGAAAAATTATTTTTCGCTAAAAAAAATCAATGTGGAATACGTGAAATGCCATAAAAAATGTGTTGTTATTTTTAATATTTTGTAAAAAAAATATGGTTAATTGTGATGACTCAAAGAAAACTATATATTTTTTTGCAGCAAAATAATTTTTTTAGTTACCTTATTTCAAAATTAACCTCCTGTCCGCTAGATTTAAGTGCGCCAGATTTTTTCGTTACTTTATTTCAAAATTAACTTGATGGATTTAAGTGCACCTGATTTCGTTTCAGTTTAATATAAAATAAAAGCTCGTTGGTAAGAATCCAACAACAAATTAATAACTGAAAGATACAATGTCGTCAATAATTTAAAAAACTTATCCGGAAGTGTGCTAAAATTCATTAAGAATTTTATTGATACAGCTTATTTTAATTTACAATAAACTAAAGATTGTAATGAGCACACGTTGAGTTATATTTATCACTTCACTTTCGAGAGAAGCAATCCTTTTCATCATCAGGTGTAATTACACCTAGTGATGAGAGAGATCGCTTCTGACGAAATAAAAGTATTGATAAAAATATAAAGTGTAAATTATAATGTTTAATTAAATGCAAATTAAAATAATTATAATTATTAAAAAACAATATAATAAATAAAATGATCTTTGTTTTCACCACTTTTATTTTGCTCTTTTTGAAGATGTTAAAATAATTATGTTGCAAAAATCAATCAACAATAGAAAAAACGTGCTAGTTAAGCGGCTGATAGTAAATTTTTATGATTTAAATAACTAATTTACTATTTTTATTTTTAAGAATACTCATTGCCGAATAAATATATATTTATAATGTTTTAACGACCGATATTTTTTTTCTTTTATATGTATGTACACCTTAAGCTTTTCAAGAAACTACGTAATCTAAGTGTGATGGCAATGCGTGGTATATAAAAAAAACTCAATATTATTTTCTGAGGTATTTGCACACGCTAAATTGTAGTAATAGTTTAACAGAAAATATTCCCACCACCTGAATTTTTGACACAAAATAAATAAGCAAAAGAGACCAACAAAAGGCAAGAGTTCTTATTCTAATGGGGAGCTAAAGTGAAGCCTCCACCAGCCTTGACGCCCTCCTACGTAAACACTCCTCAGAAGAGAGCCAGACGTTTACCTTCCAATTTTAAATTACACATGCTTGTATATGAACGTTCACTTTACATAATGCCACGATTTTTTTCGAAAAATACCGTGCGCCTAAAGCGATCGAACGACATTTTTACAAGAAAATTAAAAGTAATACTTCTTCAATAAATTCAAAGTGGCGAATTATTAATATGGCGACATTATTAATATAATTAAAAATTATATAAATACTTTTTTCCACCACTAATTTTTCGGGAACACCAACATGTTTCGGAGCCTATGGTCCTTTTATAATTTTTTATTTTTATTTATTTATTTTTATTTATTTTATTATATATATATATTTTTTATTTTCGATAATCCTCCGCTGACTGGGGCATCCGGTCACCGGTGATGTGGCTTTTATACAGGGCGACAAATGTGGCCCAGGTCACATATGTTGTTGAAGTATGAGCGCATATGCTGAGGACCGGCGTGGTAGCCACAGCTCTGAATCGGGGGCAGAGAGCACCCCTGCTGGCTCTGACGAGAGCATATCGGACTATGTCTGGTGCGGCCCTACCGGTATTGGCGGGGTTGCGACACCAGGTGTTAGGTTAGAGATTGAGAGAAATATCATGTATAGTTTGGCAAGAAAGATGGGATACGACCACCGCCGGAAGATGGACTCATTCCTTTATCCCGAAGGTGGCCGTGAAGGAAAAGGGCAGTGGATATTTTCCATCGCTGGACCACCACACTGTAGACACGAAACCCGAAAATGAGAAAGGGTGTATTGTAAAAACTTTTATTGGTTACTTTTTATACGCTTTTTGAATTTTTACAACAATACCAAATGTACTTTTTATGACAATTCCAAATTCACTTTTAAGAGAAACATTATTCATATGTAATGTAAATCAGAATTAATATCATTTATCAAAAATTTAAATCATTTTCATCGTCAGTTTTTGAATCTGTATTATAAACAAACGTGCTGAGTACATATTTATAGAGTAAAAGTTCAACAGGGTGTTAATATTATTACGAAATGATAAAATGAATGTAGAAGCTGAAATAGAGGATTTTAAAACACTCTACATATTTTATAGTAAAATATAAATTACTACAAATCTAATAGATTCGCAAAATATCTAGAACACGGGTCACCATGTGAATACGACGGCATCGTACTGCGCAAACAGTTTGCTTTCACATGTAGTAGAAGCCAGAGATAAAGCAACAACGACAACGAATCAAGAATAGGCGACCAGCTAAACATACGAGAGTACATACCAGTAAGCGCGAAGTTTTCTAGTGCCAACTTAAGCGATTCAAGTGGCAAGTTATTCAAGAGTGATAATTAGTGTGAATTACTAAATTAGTGTAAATTAAGGAACGGTTCTCCGATTAAAATCGTATCCAGTGACTTTGATGAATAAATAAAACGATAATCAATTTTAAGTGTTCCATTTGCCTCCCAATGTCATGATTCCGTGACAATAAATTATGTCAGTGAAATTAAAATATAAATGTTAAGTTTTAACAGTTTTTAATATAACTTACACACAATTATGACTTGTATTATTTTATTGTCTGTAGTGAACACATCGATGGTGGCCACGTGATTGGCTGATTATTAATTAATGCCCCGGTTATCTATGTAGGATAAATAAAAATATCATAAATAAACTTAGTCCGGCAAAAATAAATTTCTTTGACTTTGCACATGTCTCGGGGTGGTCTCATGTACTAGATAGAGGTAATATCTACTACCCCAGGGTGCCGTCAGTTGAGCGATTTATGACGTAATTGCGAAAAACCAATACCAGTTATGTCTCAGAAATTGCGTGGGAGGAGCAAGGTCGGGGACGGGGAGGGGGGTGATATCTTAATATTGTCGCGCGCGTCCTAGCGAAGGTGGTGTTTTAAAACTGAAACATCGTAAAACTCGTAACATTTTCGTAGCAACATAATTACATATTTACTGTTTCCGAACTAAGTTTTAAAAGCTTCACAAACGTGAGCATGGAAATAAAACACTTGTCTTTGATTCCATGCTCGTGTTTGTGTAATTTATTTGAAACGCATTGCACCTTATTACGATGCTATCAATATAAGAATTCACCCCAACAAATTGTATTAATATCAATGTTTAATAATTATTAACATATATATTCAAGAACACATTCATATTTTGTGAAGTTGTAATTTTTCAGAACAAAGTTCTGTGAAATATTTAATAACCAAATTAATTAATCAATTAGAAAGACATACAGAAAAATCTAATTCACGAAAAAATATTAGGTTACTACTGGGATTCGAACCCAGGTCACCATCCTTTCGGCGGTGCCTTCCTGACCACTACGCTAGCAAACCTCACTATGTTTCCGGAATAATCGACCTTATCTGTAGTTCTTAATTTTTTTATTGATTAATTTTATTTTTGTCCCAATAGAGCAATCACTTCATTTTGATAGCGAGGTTGCAACTTACTTGCAATGCCAACCCCAACGCTAAATGGCCCAGCATGATTCATTGAAATAAATTCAGTTTTATTTGGACATACATTTATCAAACAGATATTATATATATTCATCAAGAAACATACTTCATTATTTTTTGTGAATTGTAATTTTTTCAGAACAAAGTTCGTGAAATAGTTTATACCCAATTAATTAATCACAGTATAAGACATCAGAAAATCTATATCACGAAAAAATATTAGGTTATACTACTGGATTCGAACCCAGGTCACCTCCTTTCCCATTATCCGGGCCGGATGCTCTGACCTCACTAAGCTATAGCAACCCTCTATTTTCACGTGAATACTTCGACCTTATATGTAGTTCTTATTATTTATTAATTGATTACTTTTTATTTTTGATACCATAGAGCAATCCACTTTTTTTGATACGGTAGTTGAAATTACTTTGCAATGCCACCGCTAGATGGACGCCATGATTAATTGAATAATTCATTTTTATTTGGACATACATTTATACAACAGATATTATATATATTCAAGAACACATTCATATTTTGTGAAGTTGTAATTTTTCAGAACAAAGTTCTGTGAAATATTTAATAACCAAATTAATTAATCAATTAGAAAGACATACAGAAAAATCTAATTACAACTTCACAAAATATGAATGTGTTCTTGAATATATATAATATCTGTTGTATAAATGTATGTCCAAATAAAAATGAATTATTCAATTAATCATGGCGTCCATCTAGCGGTGGCATTGCAAAGTAATTTCAACTACCGTATCAAAAAAGTGGATTGCTCTATGGACAAAAATAAAAATTAATCAATTAATAAAAATAAGAACTACATATAAGGTCGATATATTCACGGAAACATAGAGGGTTGCTATAGCTTAGTGGTCAGAGCACCGGCCCCGGAAAGGAGGTGACCTGGGTTCGAATCCCAGTAGTAACCTAATATTTTTTCGTGAATTAGATTTTTCTGTATGTCTTTCTAATTGATTAATTAATTTGGTTATTAAATTATTAACACTTAAAGACAGCTGTATCATTTGTTTGTATGAAATATAAATATAACATTAATCAATGGTTATTTTGAAAGTTTGTATAGGTACAGTTTACATGATTCCAAATGATTCCATCGTAAACTAACAATACAAATGATATTTAAATTTCAGATAAACTATAATATATTATAAACGTACAAACATGTAAACATAATTAAACCTTATTGAAAGGTAAATCAAATAGAAAAGCGTAGTTTATCGCGATTAATTCAGACTGTAATTATCTCGCGCTAAGCAAAATCGCATAAATCGAATACAATAAACAATTCAATTTTTTCTAGTTAATGTCTATATCTTAATTAATTTTCGCACGAAAAAAACAAATGTAAACCATACTAGAGAATAAAAAACAATGATTGCACTTTTATTTTCTTAATACAAACATAGTAAAATAGTTGACAAACTTTTTTGATTATTTTTAAATTTAAACGAATTTTGCCATTTCTATCCATATTTGGGTCGAATGTCTACGCAAGTTCTTTAGCAGTTCTTCTTAACAATCTTTTATTGTTTGCTAGCTGTAACCCGTCAAAAATTATGGTACTTTTACATGACTGTTTCTAAGAAATAAGTATTTATTTATTTTATTAAAAAAAATTCGAAAAAAATTCGTTTTTATTTTATTATTATACTATAAAGAAGTTACGGACGTTATATCAAGTTACGAGGACAGACGGACAAGGAAATTATTACAATTGGGATACTTATAACATAATTTCGTTGTAATTGTTAAAATTGGGATATAGGTATATAAATCACTGAGGAGCTGTCTTTTAACTTTAAAACTATATAATATTAATTGCAAGCATTTGAATTGCGAACCTATAAGCCATAGAAAGTTTTTGTTGGTGAAGCATAAAGATAAAAACATTTCATTAAATCCATAAAAATATATCATTATCATTATAGAAACATGGAGGTGGTCTGGAAGAAGAGTAAATTTAAACTTACTGCGCCAAAAAATCGTAAAAAAAGAACTAAAGAAAAATAATGCTAGATAATATATTGATGTGTTTTTTGGAACGGGGTAGGGAATCTGGTTGCGACCATAAAAATTGTAAATTGTAAACTGAATAAATAAATTATTATAATATCCGAACTTTTCGTCGTCAAAAATATTTGTTTCACAAATTATTTTATGTACAACAGAAAAAAAATATAGAGACGGCTTGGAGGGTACACTATCTAGTGCAAAGAGACTCCTCCACCACACAAGTGCAGAAGAGGAGTGAAAAGGATATTCATGTTAACTTGTTAATCAGCTGCTTTAAACGGGAAATGGTTAGACCAGCTAATTGATATCCGCGCAAACCGAATTCGAGTTAAACGAAGTTTATTTATTTATTTAAAAAAAAAATAATGACGTGCACACGGAATATGCATCACTTTAATATTCTTACTATTTTCAAGCTAATCTAAACGCTAGTGCTATGAAAATAGGTTAAACTTGCTGGTCTGGAGTGAGATTCGAATCCGCGACCTTTGGATCACGAAGAGAGAGTCCTAACCACAAAACCAACAAGCTACTCAAGTACTACAAGTTATTTTTTACATATTTCAGTAACAATCGCACTTGAAAATATTCCTTGCTTTTAATAAGCTATCCGATATAAGATTTAGGAAATTCTGAATATTTGAAAAGAATTTATATCTTGAATATTGTTTTACTTAAATCAATTATACTTTAGTCCGTCAAAAAATATTCCTTGTACTATAGATATATTTCGGCCGTTAATTAAAGTTACGAGAACAGCGTTACTGGCCTAGCGTAGCGTCTTGATAGCGTTAGTGACAGACCCTCGACAGTAACGGACACATAATAATTATGCTCTTTTTTGCTTTTCATACCTCATAATTACGGGTCGCATCAATATTCTTGCGTTAGCGATAGACTTTGTTGAGCAGATAATTAGGTATGTATTTTGATGCCACACTCTGACAGATTAATAATATGCGCGAAGTAATCTAATCTAAATATAATGATTTTATTGTCTGTCCTTAACTTGCTGGAGTGAAGCTGAATTTTCAAGATCAGATAATTAGAGTGTGCGCAACACGTAATGGCTCCGGCAACACGCAACGGTCGCCCACCAAATTATAGCGGTTTATCACGGGCGTACGGATAGTAAATAAAATAAAACCCTCGATTCATGTACTTACAAGGTAATGTATTTATTTTCCCTGTTTCGCGAGTATCTAAGGATACGTTGACCCATTCGTGAGCGAATCTATGTCTTCCGGTATGTTCAACTTTTCCACGGAGCCTTATTAAAATTCTGCAAAGTTTGCAACGCTTTGTATTCCGGGGTTGTCCCGTTCACCCCTAATATGTAAACACATTATTTCAGCTTGGTAAATTTCTAACAAATACGTGTGAAGTAAATCAACGAAGCGATCGTTTATTTTTATTATAGTGAGCCGCGATCCAGGAAATTACAAAATTTAAGGCATTAGGCACAAAATCGCCTGCAAATACCTGCCGCCTTCGAATAGAAAAACATATAAATTACATATTACAGACACGGCATTTCGGCTTTAGAGATTTATGACGGGATTGGCGTTGTGGAATTTCATGTAATAACCATCGGTTGAATATAATATAATTTTTACAAAATTTGATTATGTATTTATTAATAATTCAATACATGAATTTTTCGCAAAAATAATGCAATTGTAAAATATGTTATAGTCATTTATGATGCGAAAATTTCGTTAAAAGTAAGGAATGCACGATAAAAAATTTGACAATGTCAATCAATAAACGCTTATATCTCAGTAAATGTACAAAAAAATGGGTAATTAATGGCATAAATGGATTGAACACAGAAATAAAATATAATTTTTATTTTGTAACATTTAGATAAATGCGTATTTATATTTAATACCTGCAATTTTATAAAACCAAGCTACCTTATTGTCATGAATTTATACTTGCACTCCTTTTCTATATGCGAGTCTTTGACTTTTATAAAGAAGGAAGAAAAATACTTTTCTTTATTCTGAATCTTTTATTGAATCATTTTTCATTTTTTTTCATCATTTGGTGCATTCAGTCGATTTAAGAATACCGTAGCCTGGGAAGCATCTAATTAAGACGAGCCTCTTTTTGCGCAAGTATATTAAATTCACAGTGTCAAAGGATTCGGTAAATATGGCATGCGGTCAAGGTTCCGCTAGTACTAGAGCACCTATTGTCGGTACTATCAAGTCTCCAACGCATTCATCCTACGGCTACGTTCCCAAACATAGCACTTAATTGGATCTTTAGACACCACTTAATCAACAAGAAGAAGATTAATACTCTTCAGTAGCTTATTGATCTAGTGCTTAAGACACTCACCTAGTGATCCAGAGGTCGGTTGTACGAGCCCCATTTCAGGGGACAAGCAAGTTAGTCCTCTTTGATGCGAGACGTATTGTATGCTTGCATTTTTTTTATTAAAATTTTAAAAAATAAAGTATAATTTATTTTTCACCCTTTAATTTAGCATCACTTTTCTGTCAGTCACAAATCTATCAATCAACATTTGAACCACTATCTGACTGAATTTGGCAGAGATACGTATTCCGAACGACAGTACAATAATCATTTATTATTTTACAAAATTATTCAAAATATATATATTACGCTTTAACAGGCCAAGAGGCCCAATTACAGGAGCAAAAGACATCACAAAACACCCAGGCTTGAGTAAATCACATAGATTAATTGTGACCTCACCGGAAATCGAACCCGGAACCGTTGGTGTTGGAAACCGGTGTCACGCCCACTGGGCTACGAGGGCCATATTATTGGACATTTTACATGCCAGTCACATCTGTAATAATAATAGCAATCACAGTTTCTGCTTATGTCAATAAAATCGATTTTTTTTCTCAAACCCCAACGTTCAACTCTCTCATCACTCATCACTGCCTCATTTATTCGATTAGTTATACTTAGTCAAGTTAAAACGGTTACAGTGATTTTTTAAAAGGTGATTAATTATTTAAAAATATATTGCCACATACTTACTATGGTACACATTGCACCAGAAAATTTAAAAAAAAAGTCCATGCCTACTTCATAATTATAAAAAAAAACGAACGAGCCTTACAGTAATCGCATATGACGTGTAACATTTGAAATCTCACAATTAATAATATCAATAGAGCAACAACAGAAATTAACATCAAAATTTAAAAAAGCTAATACCTGTGATGACCCTGTTAGATAGAGGGCATCCTAATCAAATCGAGCGGACTGTATTTAATGTCGAAATGATGTTCAATTAATATTATAAAGCATTTTATTGTATTTCAATATAAATCGTTCTCCTGGTCACGGTAAGCACTGTGATGACCCAGGTAGATAGTAGGGCATCGGGTCTTGAAAAATAATAATAATTTAGTATAGCTCCTGGTCCGGCACCAGAGTTAGACATCCCATGGGGTGTGTGTTGAATATATAAGGCGAAGCAAATCTATAATACAAATCATTCCATTGCAAATCAATGTAAATCATATTCTTTTCTCGGCTAACGATGTAAGATGACCCTAATGTGGGTCCTACTAAATAATGAAGGTTAGTAAGTAGCAAACCGTCGCGTTCAAAATACAATATATTGGATTATCAAATATTTCATTATTCTTATATGTGAGCGCGCGACGCTCTGCATGGCGCAAGAGGGGCACGACTGCGAATTGCGTTGTAACTATATAATGAACGCGGAATACAATATTATACCTTCTATGAAATATTAAAAATAATGTATTCTATACAATATTAATACTCTGCCTGTGCTAGCTATACATTTAACTAAAATATATATTATTAACTGGAAATAATTATTCTGTGAAAATTTCGCTTTTGAATGCAAAATTAACTAAAAATATTAACTAAAATATTTTTAGTTTGCTGTTGAATATTACCTATAAAGATATTGACTAAAACTTTTGCTTTGAATGGAATATTAACTACTTCTCTCATCAAATATTATTCTGCAGCAAATATTCAATGAAATTATAGGAACTAAAATATTTCTAACATCTTGGGTTTGCATACTATATTGATAATACCTAATGCCCTTTGCATTTACTAAGTATATTACCTAAATAGCCACAGCTATACCATCCTGTCCGTCAGGGACGAAACATAAAACACAGTTATATTCCTAAAAGTGCTACCTCTTACGCGACAAAAATACCTATTGCAGTCGGGCTATGAATATGAACTATTTCCGCCTCATAATGGCGCCTGGAACCAATACTAAAAACCTCACTAGAAATAATAAATGCGACTAAATCTCGATAAATACAATATATACTATTCGTAATACGTCGTTGAATTGGCACATGATTCGTCTAATGGATGAAGGACCCCGTTGTGTATCGTAATAACTTCAAATTCTTTTATAGGAGCAGTGTGGAAACAATTGCATAATATTACGTAATAAAAACATCTAACGAACCTAATAATCTATACATTTATGTTACAATAAAATACGTTCACCAGAAGAATTCGTGTATTAGAAATAAAACATTTTCGATTTGAGACAAACCAGTAAAATCGTTCGAACGGCGCAAAGGGAAAAATTCACACATATTAAATAACACTGAAATTAATAATTATAAACACTTTGTATTAGCAAATTCTTACCTTGAATGGTTTCGTCCTAGACGTGCATGAACCTGTTCATATTAATTGCATGAGAAAATAATACATATATTTGCTATTTACGAAATACGACATTTTTGAAGCGAAACTTCTTTATTAATAAGTAGATAAGGTCTCGGGGATGGTTTGTTCGAAAGGATTCTACAACAGCCCGTGAGTTTATATGAAATAATAGTTTCTTTGAATGCTAAGTTTTGGTTTTTTAAACCCTCAGCATCTCTGCTGAGAGGGGTTGAGGCTCCGCGCCCGCCTAAACCCGGTGGCCGACTTCCTAAGTGACTAAACGACCCCCCTTGTTCCTCCGGAACTTACTGCATCCCGAGACTCTATCTCTTCTTTACGAGATGTGATCCCGTGACGCCCTTCTTTTAGGCTTATAATTGAGAAGGCCGTACTCTTTTGGTACGAGTTTCTGATGATGTGTGTTGTCTTGAGGCGCCTTTCTTTTAGGCCGGTGTTTGAAGAATCATGTACTCTTTTGGTACGAATTGATGACGACATTAGCCTCCTTTGCGGGCATAGTCAGCGATGTTACAAATTATTGTGCAATCTCATTATGCCTTTTCAGAGCGGCGTCCCACGATTCTGCATCTTGCAACATTTACTTTGGACAAATGTTAGAGTGTTAGTAACATATTTATAATATCCCAGCTATTCCATATGAGTGAATGATTTTTATATTTATTCTGGCCCTGTCTTTCTTACAGAGGACGAAATAGAAGTTAACGTTTTCTATCAAGGTTTTACAGCATTCAAGCATGGAAATCCTTCCAAAGACATAGGGAACCTTTTTGTTGGTTTAAGTAGTTTGCGCCAGATGAGGTTAGGTGGTCGGTTTATTGACGACCCCGAGCAACAAGGAGGACCCCGCCTTTAAGGGGCCCTGCAGGGGCTTGTGCGGGTTCCACGCCCAAGTGCCGGCAATCATCCACCCCTCAGCCAGCTAGGCTAACACAAACCAGATATCCCCAATCTTTAGTTAGACTTCCCCATTCTGTCCTTTACTCGTCATTCTGAAGCTACTTGTTAAGCTAGATGTACCGAGGTACTCAAATCATAAAGAGTTAACTGAAGACCGGATTGCGCAATACTTATGCAATACAGTAATTATTATAATGCTACTAAGTAATTCATATAGAAATCCGTGTATTCAAATTTTAGCATAAACGGTATGAAATTCGCTTTGCATAAAAATACACCCGTTTGGAACGGAATTCTTGTACGATTTGAACCAATATCACACAAGCAATCGTGATATTTAATTACACATAATTATTCCGAACTCAAATATTCCCAAAATAAATACATTTCGATAGTGAAAATAATTAACCGTAATAGATAATATAAATATGTTCCTTAGCTGTTACACAGTGGCGGTATGATCCTCTCTGGTACTGATGATTGGTAGATTCCTCCATACGTCCGGGCAGCAACTCCATCCGCAAATGATGTTCTGGAACTCAGGGCTCCGTCGGTAGTCTGTTGGGCAGCGCTCCCGCTCGCAAGTCTGGTCTCGAACTGAAGGGGCTGAGTATATCGTGTTCGCTCCTTTTATAGTAACGATTTCACCATACCTCTGAAATCCACGCTAGTGCAGTGACTCATCCTATGCGCGATGACCTCACCGCCGGCGCTCGCCATTGGCCGGATTCAGTCACCAGGACGGTCGCCTCCGGCTCAACCCGTCGAAAGGTAACGCGTGCCTGTGATTGGTCCGTTTCGTTAAAATAAGAGTAAAGCACTCGCTACACGCGAGACTTGCTGTTCCGTTTCGTAAATAATAAAGGCTCGTTCGCACCTACTCACAAGGTCGAGTCTATTAGGATTGGCAAACAATATTAATTTAACACAGAATTATATCTATGGTATAATAAAGATCTAAGAAATATTACTTGTATAGCTGAATATTCAATATTTTGTTAGCCTCTTGTAATACATAGAATCTTAAGAAGAAATATATCAGGCTTTTACTTTTAAACGATTCCAAACAGAAGAAATATATTTTTGATGTCCATACTTGGCTTTCTTGAATATTATTATTTTAAAATTTTCTAAATTTATTAAATCTATCTCTATGTCGACCATCACAGCTTCCCCCTTATTTAGAGAGAGGAATGATCTATCAGACCAAGCCTATGTGCTAAATAACCCAATAGGATAGTATATCTCGTGATACTTATCAAGAGTTTCTAAAATTCCTTTTAAAATAAATCGTTGTTCTTATTACTACTTAAACCAACAAAATAGTGCCAAATTCTTTTTCAATGGAACCTTCTTTGCTTATTTAAAGCTACTGTAAACCATCTGCCTGTCATTCAAATGAAAAGTGTACAACTAATATAAATATAAGATTTGAAAGCGAAAGGGACTGTATATAATTTTTTCAATTGACTGAAAAGGTTCGATTCTTCATAATCGATTGAATGCCTCAGTAATCTCATTATTGTGTCTGCTAACCACTCAAGTTCCATCCTGTTATCAACACTTAAAAGGGACGCTCCTTCCCCCACTTTGTTATCCTCCTTGCTTCCCTTACAATGGTACACTCCTAGTGTTCACCACCTCGCAACTCTATACTACTTTCCCCAGCATATACCTCCCTTCCCCCAGAATATACTCCCACTAACACTCCCCACATCCCCTTCAAGCTATACAAACCAACTCAAACGAGTAAATATTAACTGTATATTTCTCCTATGAAATGCGAGCTACGATAAATCTGAAGTTCCAGAATTATGTTAACCTACGAATTAATGTACAACCTATTCATATGAACTTAACAACCAGCTTCCTAATATATAGAGCGAACCCCTCGATCTCAATATGTCCTGTACGTGAGTAAACATGATGACGATGATACTTGCTATCCACTCTAAAAAGAAAAAGTGCAGTCCGCCTCCAAATTTTCTAATGACTAGTCGCAAATGGACAAGTCCCTTCAATAACCGTTGGGCGTCGTTTCAACTAACTGTCCAGCTAACCCTCAAAAGAGATGCCCAAAGACGATGCATATTTGTTAAAGAAGTAGAGCTTCAACCATAACCCAGTTGTCAAGAAGGTTTCCAATAACTATTCCTTGCTATCCTACCATGGTGTACCCCGACAAGTGTTCACCATCTTGTAATACAATTCTTATTCCCCCTTCCCCCAAACTTTCTTCTATCTGAAACTCGTATAGTCCTATTTTAACCGAGTGAATGGTCAACCGCCTATTCCTACTATAATTGCAAACCGCGACAAAATGAACTCTAGTACCCCACCTGTGTTATGAACCTTATGCATATGCGCAGAACGTTTCCTATTATGTAGAATCAACCAATTGTCCTCAATATTCCACGTATACTGTAATGACTGCCATAATTTATTGTTGGTGTAATATGATGAAGAAGAGGAAGAAAAAAGCCATAAAAGTAGTGGATGACGACAGAAGAAGAAGAAAATGAATCCACCGAAAGGCATAAGATAAAGAAGAAAAGTCACAACCGAGTGTAGTAGTAGATAAAGACGAAGAAGAAGAAGTTGAAAGAAAAATAAGAAGAAGACGCGAATGTAGCAGTAAGTAAAGAACAAAAGAAGACGAAGAAAAGACGTAGAAAAACATTCGAAAATTATAAGATAAACGGAAGAAGAAGTCATGAATGTAGTTATAGGAAAAGAAGAAGAAGAAGATGAAGAGAAGACGAAGTAAAACAGTTGATAAGTATAAGATAAACGGAAGAAGACGAAATGAATGTAGTTATAGAAAAAAAGAAGAAGAAGAAAGTGGAGAAGCGAATAGTAAAGAAGAAATAAGAGAATAGGAAAAAGAAGAAGAAGAAAGAAGAGAGAAGAAAGAAGAAGAAAAGAAGAAGAAGAAGAAAAGAATGTAGTAAAAGGAAAAGAAGAAGAAGAAGAAAAGGTAAAGAAGAAGAGAAGACGAAGAAAAGACGTAGAAAAACAGTCGAAAAGTATAAGATAAATGGAAGAAGACGAAATGAATGTAGTAATAGAAAAAGAAGAAGAAGAAGAAAGTAGAGAAGCAGTCGAAAGATATACCATAAGACGAAAAAGTAGTTGCAAAGTATTGTAATAATTGCTATTTATAGAAGAGAAGGTATTTGAAAAGTAAAGCATAAACGGTATGTATTCAAAGAAGAAGAAGACTAGAGTGAACATAACCAATAAAAAAAAACCTTCGTACCGAAGAAGAAGAAGACGCTGTTGAAGTCAATATAAATAAAAAGGGGAAAGAAAATATATATATAACCGTTAGCATATACGAATAAGAAGAAGACGAAGAAGAAGAAGGGGAAGAAAAGGATAGGAACAAACCCTTCGATAATTGTAGAACGTAAAAGTATATATAACTATTATCCGTCTCAACTAACTTTCCAGCCAACCCTCAAGAGTGATATCTAAAGACGACGCATGTTTGTAGAAGAAGTGGATCCAGATGTCTAGAAAAGTTTCCCATAACTATTCCTTACTAACCTGTCTTCCCCCAAATTGTTTAGCGTTTGTCAAATAATCAGGCGCGACTCCTCCGTATAACTGTAATATTATTCCTCCCAAAACTTATTGAAAACCTAAAACAACTTCTACTTATATGTATTCATCCCCATATTTCCCCCCGCTGATGAAAGAATCTCAAGTATATTCAACATTATAAAATTTTAAAGTTTTCCTTTAACAACGCGAACATGTTTAACGAAGTACACTGTTACAAATCAGAAGAGGTAAACCCTAATATCTGTACTAGCTGTAGTAGTCATCACCAACACTGATACCCACAGAAGATGTATGTGTGTAACTGAATCAAGAATTCCTAACGTATAATTCGGTTTGCTATACGACTGGAATCTATTCAAGATCCAAACGTCCAACCTTTCTACCTCAATCTAAAAGTAATGGCCACGACGACGCATGAAGGTGGATGAAGCTAATGATTTCGTTATGCTACTACTATTTAATCTACTAAAAATCTATTTTCAAAAAATTTTTTTTTTCCAAAATGTTCCAGAAGAATTCAAAAGCTCTCCTGAAAAATTTCTTTTTTATTTTATTTTATCACTATTCAAAAGGATTTCTACATACACCCAATGTATAGTAAAAACAATAAATGCTTTATCAATCATAGCGTTACGATTTCTCAAAACTTGAAGAAACTCACATATCGTTAATTCCGGATTTACTTTTGTATTATTTCCAAGAAGATTGCGCCTAAAACTAAAACAACCCTTATATAGATACGAAATTTGAAGTAGTGAGATGTTTATTTCTACTCTGCCTATAAATAAGCTATATCAACGTATATTGTAATATAATATTTATTAATGAAGATAAAACAATTTCAATTAACGTTGCAATGAAGCGAAACAAAGGAATATATATAAAAAAAAAAACAAGTCCAATTTTTAATTATTCGTTACTAAGAGTATATATATATTGCGCTCTCTATTACCGCTTCCTATAGACTAATACTAGCGAAGGCTCAAAACTTTCTCTGATTTCCGCTAGATGGCGGTAGTATGACCATTTTAATTCATATGCCAGGCCGTCTTGTAAATAAAAATGGAAGCAATTTTATTCTTGTAATTCAAATCAAAATAATTTTAGATCAAAACAAGAAACTCAAATAATTATTTCGTGCAACAATACGCGTCTGTGTTTATATTACGAACAAGTCTATCAATCCTGCATACAACAAAGAAATTATAATTAGTTTGAATAACCAGAACCGTATATAACTGTGTATAACAATTAAGAACACATTTAGATAATTAGAATAATTAAGAACCATAATAAATCAATGAAGGAAATTATTATTTTTTTTTCAATTAATTCAGCAACATTGTAGATTGACATTTTTTTTTTTTTTAGGACAATTTTTAATATAACACCTTGACGATAAAAAGGTATCTCCGAAACATGCACGTGAAAGTTATCAAATAATATAAGTAGATTTGTAAGAATACTATAATCAATTAATTTTTTGTGTAATTATTATCTGTAAAAATTTAGCTGAATTTAAAGATCTTTTTTTTTTCAAATATAGAAACCCTTTTTAATATCCATAAGACAAATATATAACAAGTGTGGATTTATTTAATTTACATTAACCTTAATTTAATTAAAATTAATTTATATTAATTTTTAATTATGAAACCAGACGGATAATTATTAAAATATTTTTCGCATTTGTATCATAAAAGTACATAACCGAAAGAGAAAAGTAAATATTATAAAACATCGGATTTATAATTTTTTTTATAAAATAAAATATATATCAAATGTTCACATGGCAAAATCCGTTTAATATAATTCTTGTGTACCCGTATACTAAAAGTTTTCGTTTTTATATCTTCTTTTCTTTTAGATTCATATATTCTCGTGTTTATATTTTCTACTAAATTGTTATCCGGTTTTTATATTTATTTTTACTTTTATAATTTCTGCTATTAATATTAATTACTATTGCATAACTCGTAAGCGAAAATATTTGCCACTGAACAGATTTTATCTAGCGTTGGTTAATTATTAGTTTATATTAATATAAGAAATTAAATTAAAACCGAATTTTAAACTATCATAAACCCTCCGTGGCGCGCGCTGTAATCTGTCGCGGTGATCTGCCCGCATTCCAAGTCTATATTTCTTTGCATTTCTTCGGGCGCGACCTGTCCATATCCGCGAAGCAAACAGTCTGTTCATATACGCCCGACCGCGATAGTCAAACTTATCAAACGCTAAATGCTCAAACGTCTTGGGTCTCTGCCGCATCTTCCACGCTTGGGCCGAAACGTGTCCGCTCGCGTTATATAGGGAAACCGTCGCCGGTCTTTCTAACACGCAGCGCTCGCAAACCCGGCGGCTTTGGCCGTGTTCGGTGGTATATTTGCGAAACACAAACACAAACGCAATAATTAAAACCATTCAAATGTGAATCGTTTGAATCTCAACTACATATTTGTTACACTGCGATCGCAAATCCCGATGGCCCAGGCCGTGACAGTGGTATACTTGCGAGAAAACAAATGCAATAATTAAAACCTTTCAAACGTGAATCGTTTGAATCCTAACTACATATTTGTTATACTGCGATCCGCAAATCCCGACGGTCTTTTTTAGATTGTGACGGTGGCTTACTTGTGAGATCGCATTCAAACAATTATTAAAATATTTTTCAAATGTGAATCATTTGAATTCAAACCACATAAAATGAATGAGATATGAAATAAATCACATATTCTATAAAATGGAGCAATACTTTTACAAAGAAACAGGCATTCCAAAATCGAACTAATATATCACAAGGACCAAAATTACTACAATAATTTTCGTTCATAAAATATTAAATAATAAAAATGCCAACTGTCTATATGACAAACAACCTAAAGAAATTTCTAATACCTAGTATCACGTTTGTCTACAAATCTCGTACGTGGTTCACATAAATGCTCAATCTTTTTTTCTTTGATGTCACGGACCGTGGTTCGCAATTGTTTAAATAAAACCGCTTTTATAATCAAATATTTTCTTTCATTTATAATATTAACAAAACCAAAATGATGTTATTACTATGCAAATGAGTCCAACGAATACGCTCCTCCTGGTCACGGCACCACTGTGATGACCCTGTTAGATAGAGGGCATCCTAATCAAATCGAGCGGACTGTATTTAATGTCGAAATGATGTTCAATTAATATTATAAAGCATTTTATTGTATTTCAATATAAATCGTTCTCCTGGTCACGGTAAGCACTGTGATGAACCAGGTAGATAGTAGGGCATCGCGGGGCCTTGATACATTTAATAATAATTTAGTATAGCTCCTGGTCCGGCACCAGAGTTAGACATCCCATGGGGTGTGTGTTGAATATATAAGGCGAAGCAAATCTATAATACAAATCATTCCATTGCAAATCAATGTAAATCATATTCTTTTCACGGCTAACGATGTAAGATGACCCTAATGTGGGTCCTACTAAATAATGAAGGTTAGTAAGTAGCAAACCGTCGCGTTCAAAATACAATATATTGGATTATCAAATATTTCATTATTCTTATATGTGAGCGCGCGACGCTCTGCATGGCGCAAGAGGGGCACGACTGCGAATTGCGTTGTAACTATATAATGAACGCGGAATACAATATTATACCTTCTATGAAATATTAAAAATAATGTATTCTATACAATATTAATACTCTGCCTGTGCTAGCTATACATTTAACTAAAATATATATTATTAACTGGAAATAATTATTCTGTGAAAATTTCGCTTTTGAATGCAAAATTAACTAAAAATATTAACTAAAATATTTCTAATTTGCTGTTGAATATTACCTATAAAGATATTGACTAAAACTTTTGCTTTGAATGGAATATTAACTACTTCTCTCATCAAATATTATTCTGCAGCAAATATTCAATGAAATTATAGGAACCAAAATATTTCTAACATCTTGGGTTCGCAGACGAAATCGATAATACCTAATGCCCTTTGCATTTACTAAGTATATTACCTAAATAGCCACAGCTATACCATCCTGTCCGTCAGGGACGAAACATAAAACACAGTTATATTTCTAAAAGTGCTACCTCTTACGCGACAAAAATACCTATTGCAGTCGGGCTATGAATATGAACTATTTCCGCCTCATAATGGCGCCTGGAACCAATACTAAAAACCTCACTAGAAATAATAAATGCGACTAAATCTCGATAAATACAATATATACTATTCGTAATACGTCGTTGAATTGGCACATGATTCATCTAATGGATGAAGGACCCCGTTGTGTATCGTAATAACTTCAAATTCTTTTATAGGAGCAGTGTGGAAACAATTGCATAATATTACGTAATAAAAACATCTAACGAACCTAATAATCTATACATTTATGTTACAATAAAATACGTACACTAGAAAGAATTCGTGTATTAGAAATAAAACATTTTCGATTTGAGACAAACCAGTAAAATCGTTCGAACGGTGCAAAGGGAAAAATTCACACATATTAAATAACACTGAAATTAATAATTATAAACACTTTGTATTAGCAAATTCTTACCTTGAATGTTTTCGTCCTAGACGTGCATGAACCTGTTCATATTAATTGCATGAGAAAATAATACATATATTTGCTATTTACGAAATACGACATTTTTGAAGCGAAACTTCTTTATTAATAAGTAGATAAGGTCTCGGGGATGGTTTGTTCGAAAGGATTCTACAACAGCCCGTGAGTTTATATGAAATAATAGTTTCTTTGAATGCTAAGTTTTGGTTTTTTAAACCCTCAGCATCTCTGCTGAGAGGGGTTGAGGCTCCGCGCCCGCCTAAACCCGGTGACCGACTTCCTAAGTGACTAAACGGCCCCCCTTGTTCCTCCGGAACTTACTGCATCCCGAGACTCTATCTCTTCTTTACGAGATGTGATCCCGTGACGCCCCTCTTTTAGGCTTATAATTGAGAAGGCCGTACTCTTTTGGTACGAGTTTCTGATGATGTGTGTTGTCTTGAGGCGCCTTTCTTTTAGGCCGGTGTTTGAAGAATCATGTACTCTTTTGGTACGAATTGATGACGACATTAGCCTCCTTTGCGGGCATAGTCAGCGATGTTACAAATTATTGTGCAATCTCATTATGCCTTTTCAGAGCGGCGTCCCACGATTCTGCATCTTGCAACATTTACTTTGGACAAATGTTAGAGTGTTAGTAACATATTTATAATATCCCAGCTATTCCATATGAGTGAATGATTTTTATATTTATTCTGGCCCTGTCTTTCTTACAGAGGACGAAATAGAAGTTAACGTTTTCTATCAAGGTTTTACAGCATTCAAGCATGGAAATCCTTCCAAAGACATAGGGAACCTTTTTGTTGGTTTAAGTAGTTTGCGCCAGATGAGGTTAGGTGGTCGGTTTATTGACGACCCCGAGCAACAAGGAGGACCCCGCCTTTAAGGGGCCCTGCAGGGGCTTGTGCGGGTTCCACGCCCAAGTGCCGGCAATCATCCACCCCTCAGCCAGCTAGGCTAACACAAACCAGATATCCCCAATCTTTAGTTAGACTTCCCCATTCTGTCCTTACTCGTCATTCTGAAGCTACTTGTTAAGCTAGATGTACCGAGGTACTCAATTCATAAAGAGTTAACTGAAGACCGGATTGCGCAATACTTATGCAATACAGTAATTATTATAATGCTACTAAGTAATTCATATAGAAATCCGTGTATTCAAATTTTAGCATAAACGGTATGAAATTCGCTTTGCATAAAAATACACCCGTTTGGAACGGAATTCTTGTACGATTTGAACCAATATCACACAAGCAATCGTGATATTTAATTACACATAATTATTCCGAACTCAAATATTCCCAAAATAAATACATTTCGATAGTGAAAATAATTAACCGTAATAGATAATATAAATATGTTCCTTAGCTGTTACACAGTGGCGGTATGATCCTCTCTGGTACTGATGATTGGTAGATTCCTCCATACGTCCGGGCAGCAACTCCATCCGCAAATGATGTTCTGGAACTCAGGGCTCCGTCGGTAGTCTGTTGGGCAGCGCTCCCGCTCGCAAGTCTGGTCTCGAACTGAAGGGGCTGAGTATATCGTGTTCGCTCCTTTTATAGTAACGATTTCACCATACCTCTGAAATCCACGCTAGTGCAGTGACTCATCCTATGCGCGATGACCTCACCGCCGGCGCTCGCCATTGGCCGGATTCAGTCACCAGGACGGTCGCCTCCGGCTCAACCCGTCGAAAGGTAACGCGTGCCTGTGATTGGTCCGTTTCGTTAAAATAAGAGTAAAGCACTCGCTACACGCGAGACTTGCTGTTCCGTTTCATAAATAATAAAGGCTCGTTCGCACCTACTCACAAGGTCGAGTCTATTAGGATTGGCAAACAATATTAATTTAACACAGAATTATATCTATGGTATAATAAAGATCTAAGAAATATTACTTGTATAGCTGAATATTCAATATTTTGTTAGCCTCTTGTAATACATAGAATCTTAAGAAGAAATATATCAGGCTTTTACTTTTAAACGATTCCAAACAGAAGAAATATATTTTTGATGTCCATACTTGGCTTTCTTGAATATTATTATTTTAAAATTTTCTAAATTTATTAAATCTATCTCTATGTCGACCATCACATACCTTTATATTTATTAGTTAGTAATTACAAGTAAAGATAATGTATGTGCATTTATTTATTATTGAATTTTGCCGCACTAGGTAGGTACCGTTAATTTTTTTAAATTTTTTTTTATTCGGTCTTCGAACAGGGAGACAACTTGCTTGGTAATAGTTAAATGTCTCCCACGATTAAAGGATAACATAAATGGGACATAACCATAGATAATTCAATTTGACAATGACAGATAAAACAACTTTACAGTTTCATTTAACCGATTGTTCCAAATTTAACTTTTTTTTGCATTTTGTTTAGAAATGTGTTTGGTTAATTAAGCATAAGTTTTTATTTATTTTCATAGATAGCGGTAGTGTGCCACCATAAATATTGTATGAAAACTTTGAATACATTTAAAAATAATCACACAAATTACATAAAATTTGAGAATGTCAATCATTATAGTTTAGATTATGTAAAAAAATAATTATTTATTGGATAGTTTCGAAAATATAAGCCAAAATAAATCAAAGTTACAACATTCACACGCTTGACATCAGCCACGTAATCAGAAGGGCTAGCTATTGAAAGTGTAGGTACGTCTTCGCTGTGATGGCACTTGCTGGACATTCATTTGTTCATAAGCGATGATTTTTTTCCATCGCGCGCGCGCTGCTGAGCACATTGGTCAGATGAAATTGCGCGCACTTCCCCGGTGTCTTATTTCCTGTTAAGCATTTTTGTCCTTTTTCACAAAATCACTGCCACAGATTGCAGGAAAGCGAGAGCAAAGATATTTATACACATCAAAAATATAATTAAAAATATGGTTAAGATTCTCCTTCGTGACTGAGATACTTTTCCTAGTGCACGCTTTTGCGAGACAGAAAAAAATATCACGTACTTATTTTAAGAAATTAAGTGTAGCGTAATATATTTTGCAATCCGATAAACCTTAAATATTCAAAATATTTTTAACGGATTTTTTTCTAGTTTGTCACATTTTACAATTTACAATAAAATAATAAAATGAATCAATTACTTCCTTGTAAAAATCGCCCAGTTTATACCTAAATTTTACTCTTCCTGCGTGGTAACACTTTAACCTACCCTACGTTTTTGATTTTATCGATGCCGACATATGCATATTCATTCAGGGAGTACTGTGAAAATATTTTCACCCTTTTAATAATTTTTTATACAAGCGTATTTTTGTTTTCCTTAAAATATTTTTCTATTAAAAATTTTAATAAAAAATTCAAACGATTATTAAAAAATATATTTTCTAAATATTTCCCCCGATTAATTTTCATAATATCCCCGCCAGTTTACTGTAAATCCGAGGTTTTCCGTTTTAATTCTCCCATAAATCCGACGCCGAGTTCGATAAATGTTACACTTCATGCATTAGCAAATCGCATTGTAATAAGACAACACGGCCACTAAAGACGGACATATTGGGCTATTGTGTTAGAGCACTTCCACGTTATAATGCCCTGTTGGTATCGCATTACATGCAAATGGCGTCAGAGGAATTGTCCGGAGTTTGAGCGCTCCATAATGCGGCCCGCCCAGCTAATCCAATAATGGTCCGAACAAATACGGCTTACGGCTGCCCGGCACGCCAAGATTACAGCGAGGGTCAAAGGAAAATTGCAGCGTGACGAGTATCCTTTCCTAATTGCGGCCCGGGCATCTGAATTACCGGACGATTGTCCTGCGCTGGTGGATTACCTCGTGCATTTCGTAGTTTTAGGATGAAACCCACTGGTTCTCTTAACCTTTGACCATGCCGTGACGTATTTCTGTAAGCAGCCATGTTGTCAACCCGTGTTACCGCGAGGAGTTAGGGTTTGGGAGCATCAGGTACGGTAAATTATTTTATTAGCTTTAACATCAGTGGAAGCAGTCAGGATATATAAAACACACAAAAGACTTATCGTGACTTATGGTATCGAAGCAAGAATGGACACAAGACAATGAGAATTAAATATCTCACAACTAATGGGATGAAGACTCTACGACTAATTGCGGGCATCACCCTCAGAGACAGAATACATAAATATACAATAAAGCAATGCAGAAATAATCGGCAGAACCTGCAATGAAGAATACCGATGTACATTGTTCGATGGAACAGGCAAAGAAGACATTTCTGGGGGGATCTATTGAGAGAATGGACCAGACAAGACTTCCCAGAACCATGAGGGACGCCGACCGCCAGGGAGACCACCGAGAGATGGAGAGAAAGCTAGACTTCCTCGTCACAAGACCAAAATGAAGACCTGTCAATACATATCACAGATCTACTAAAAAAGGAAAAAGAATAAAAATCAATTAAATCTGTACAGTATAAAAAAATTCATGATTTATAATAACAAAGCAATATTGAGCAAATGAATGATAAAAGATTGGTAAGAAAAATATATGACGAAAATGTTGAAGGCGCCAGAAAGACAGGACGAGCACGGAAAACGTGGCAAACCAGATACTGAAAAATGGTCCTGTTATGATCATCAACAAACGTTAAGCTTGTATGCGAAGATGTATGAATATGGATGAAGCGAGAGTCGTATATCAGGATAGAAAGGATAGCTTGTTGGTCCTGTGGTTAGGACACTCGCCTCGTGATCCAAAGGTTGCGGGTTCGAATCTCACTCCAGACTAGCAAGTTAGTCCTATTTTCATAGCACAAGCGTTTAGCTTAGTTTGAGAATAGTAAGAATATTAATGTGACACGTATTCCGTGTTCGCATCTTTATTTAAAAAAAAATAAAATTTGGCGCTCTATCATTTTTGTCTACCCCCGCGGGGAAACGGCTTGACGGTAAATGATAAGTAATTTAAAAAAGTTTGTTCTTGGAAATGACTTTCGAAAAAAGAATTATTAAAAGTGAATCTTGTTGAAAATCTTTATTTTTCAATTCAAGCCGATATCAAATTTATACTATGGGATATTAGTTGTGATTGAAAATCCATTTATAGTAATAGAAAAATGTATCATACATTTATTTCACATCGAATAAAATGAAAATCATACGAATATAACTGTCCTTCACAGTTATAAAAAGAATGAGAAAGGTTATGTTACATGGCATCTTATATTAGATTAATCCATTAAATTAGAATAAAATTAAGAAATTATCCTTTTTTGTCTCCCAATGATCAATATTGATAGTTAATTAACGAAATTGACTATTTTCAAGGCATTCGAGCTACAAACATAATTTTTATTTAAGAAATTCTGACTTCATGAATTATACCGTCCTTAATTTGACTTCAACGATTAGCTAAATAATAAAAATTCTAATATAACATTCAAATATTATAAATATGATGATTTTATTTTTAACCTTAGGTTATTTTTATAAAGTACAAACTATAAAAAAAATTTACTACACAAAGTGTAAAATATAATTATATAATATACATATATATTATATAAAATTATATATACATACATATATATTATATAAAATTATATAATATTAAAAAAATAAAATAAAATATATGAAAAGTTAAATTATTATTTTTTCAATAGTTTAAGCGGTTTCGATATTTGCAAAGTATTTATAATTATTTTAACCTTAATGTTGGTTTAAGAAGCTTAAAATTTTAGATTTAATTAATTATAAGGTGGCCTAACGGGTACGCTGGATTTAAATTTCCCACCATTTGGTATATATAATATATATATATATATATATATATATATATATATAATGATAATGCACTCTTGATTAATAAAACAAAGACTAAATTGTGTTTCTGTAAAAATAAAAGATTTATTTACAAAACAAACAAATTTACAATTAATCAATTACATATGTGTTAAAAAAAAGAATCACTCACCTGTAAAAATAAAAGAAACAACATTTAAAGCCTTTTCAAGTCTTTTTACATATTTAAAATAAATTATTTGTTAAATCAACTCACACTTTTTTCATAACATCACCATATAGGTATATATCCTAATGTTTGACTTTTGTCATATGCTGTCATTGAAGTTATTAAAAATTAATTGCAATACGAAATAAGAACGTATGACAACTAATTGTTAAAACTCGTTACAATTAGATAATAGAAAACCAAACAGTAAATGACATTTTTTTTAAAACATCATCTTTAGCGCTGAAGCTCGTTTTCATAGAATTGATATATTGCGGCAGTAAAAATCCCCGTGTTATTCATGAAAAACCGATGCACCCACAAAGAGTCACAGTACGGCACGGACTTAAGAGTGGAGGTGAAATTGGACCTTTTTATTTTTTGAGAATGAGTCAATCCAAGTAACTATATATGGAATAATTTCTATAACGTGACACGATATCGAACTTTTTGTAGGATCAATTGGATGATATGGACCTCGAAAATATGTGATTTCAACAAGTGGGTGCCACATGCTATACATCAAGTGAATCCATCGATTTGTTAATTTTATTTTTAGTGTGATTTCCCGAAGTGCTGAAATTGGCCGCCCAGATCTTGAACGAAAATTCAAGTGTTATTGCTGAAATTGAGCTTACTGCATTACAATTTTTTTTTGAAAATTTGATAAAAGTGTGTGGGCGTACTAGCTCAGCCGCGGTGGTTAATTAGGTAACTAAGTATTGCGTGATTAATCTCAACATGTTTAATTTACAAAGCAATAAAAATTGCGTGATCATTTATAATAATTTACAGATTCATTTTGAAATTAAATCCGGTGTATACAACGTGCCACTCTATATTTTCTTCTGTAGATATATCATTTTTCTCTTATATATTTTTTAATAAATCTAAAGTGCCAGGTTTTAATGGAAGTTGAGTGTAGTGACTTAAATTAAAAGTATCTCACGTTATGTTTATCGAAAAACGACAGTATTTGAAATTCTTACCTTATACTTAATAATACCTAATACTCAGTATCAATACCGTAAATAACCTACATATAAAAAATACGATTCCTTTAGATTTACCTAATAGTTATGTTCATTTATATTTACAGTAATACAGTGAATAAAATTGATTTTAATGACTAGAAATTGTCAAAATTATTTATTATGATAATATGTAAATAAACTAGACAAAATTCATGATTAAATGATTATTTTTTTAATATTGAACATAACACAATTTATATATTTGTTTAACAATTTACTATCCACCCTGTTTCTGGAGCAGTTTGAAAGAATAATAATTCAACAAGGGATTTATGACGTCATCGCAACGTTCACGGGGAATATGAAATTCCTGCAATACATTTATCAAAAGATTTATAAAATGGACCAGTATATTAGGGAGGAGGCTGCAACTCCATTCGCTGAGCAGTTTCGTTTACATTTTTCATTTTTACGACCAGTTTGAAATGTACTTTGGCTATTTAAAATTGTTCCATGATTATTGTTGTCATTGTCAGTATATACATTGTTGAAATATTATTACAATATTATTATTAAATTTATAATACTCGAGGTAAAAACTTTGTGGAGATATATTAGTTTTTTTTATTTTTAACATTTTTATAATTATAAAATATATTATGTAAAATAACTTGTCATTCAACCATTTAGATCTAATAATTTATATTTGTTATGAATTTTCCTCCATCAGGGTACAATAAAACTGTATAGTTCAACCACTTAGAGCTTTTTTATGACTTATGCGAAAATAATTCTTAATATTTACATCTAATTTGCACTGCCATTGGTTACATATAAAAAAAATATATTTCCTTCCCACATAGCTTCGTCAGAAGATTTTTCAAAGATATGAATTTTATATTTCTACATACTTTATTGAAAAACGCTGAAAGATTGAAAAAAGAAACTAGTAGAAAAAACAATATAAATGCTCTTTTTTTAAATCTTTTTTGTACAAAAATATGACCTTCATATTTCAACATTTTTCGACAGATAATTGAATATATATAGGATAAAAATGGGGTTTCGAGCTGAAAATAGCGTTTATCTGGAAATTACGTACCAGATGCATAAATATTAGTGCACCAGAGCGCATCATTCGAACGATTTTACTGTTTCCGTAATACAATGCCAAAAAAGGCAAAAAGTGATGAAATATTTTTACTCCTTTCAAATTTTTATTTTAAAAAGAGATGCAAACACGGAATACGTGTCACATCAATATTTTTATTACTTTCGAATTAAGCTAAACGCTTGTGCTATAAAAATAGGACTAACTTGCTGGTCTATAGTGAGTTTCGAACCTTTAAATCGCAAGGTGAGAGTCCAAACCACAAGACCAACAAGCCACTTATATAATAATTAATTATAGGATTCTGAAAATGGCTGTATGAGAAAATTATGGCTGAAGAAGACTTCGTACGTGAACATGGAATTTATAGGTCTATTGGATAGGACACACCCACCAACAGCTAGAGAGTAAAGAAAGATCATGAAAATAAAGAGACTGTATCATCAGATGAAGGTTTGTGCCAAAGGTAGGTCTACAATGTACAGCCCTGATCCAAAAACTATAGTAAAAATTAATCATTTTATTTACATTCATAAAATACATCTAAATAATTTCTGTTTAAGCAAAAGTCATTTCGCAAAATATGCCAAGTCATCGTTGTTAAAATTCTCGTGATTGTTAAATTTATAGGTATCTTCGGTAATAATAATAATAGCTAATAATAATAATAGTAATAGTGTAACGATATTGGCCTATTCAAATAGACATTGCTGAAAAATTATACGAAAATATCTATCTGCTAAAGTTTATAATAAAGAGAAGCTTCACAACCCGTTAAATACTCTATAATTAAATATTTGCCGGATAAGTAGGTGCGGGCGAGCTTTATTATTTCTGCACGCGGGCGTGTAAAGCAGGCTTTATGTTATTTTGTTTAACGAGATGTCCAATCACAGACGCGGGCGTTAGCACCGAATCTGACCAATGAGGATGGTTCTGAGAGTTAGACTTTGACTTTTACACGCTGGTTGGAATCAAAGATGGCGCGAGATAGGGACTATTTTTAGGCGTTACAAATTAGAAAGGGGACTTGAGTTTTCAGCTTGAAGGTCGGCGGAGGCTTTGTCGAGGAGAGTCCGAAGTAAGGAAGATAATTTGGCTGGATCTAGGAAAAAGCCAGAGGTTGATAATAATTCAAAGAGAATTGGAACAGTGAACAGATAAGCATTTCCAATATTATTTATTTCTATTGCCTTTTATGTGTATTATATTTGGAACCTTATATTACTAAATAAATGATGATTCATAGTTTTGCGGCTGTGTTAATTCAGCGGGCGTTCTTTTCTAATACTTGTGTAACTTTCAAATATGCGGAGGAATTTTGTGTTGTCTGTGCTGGCGATTGAATGCACGGATTTCTATATGATTTGTATTGTTTTGGAAATGATTGGGATCGGAGTATTTATGGGGTTTTGATATCACGATTGTCAGTGTGATATAAATTCAAATCGTACGAGGAATTTCCTACAAACAATATATTTTAAAAATGCATCTGGATTTTATATTTATTTTATTAAAACATGAATGTGTGGTTTATTTGAACTCGTTACATGTTTGTATTGCGTAACATTAGGCAATCGTTGAAAACACGATTTGTTCCTATCAAGTTCTTATAAAGACGTGTTTCGAATTGTATATATTCCTTAATTGCGATAGTTATTCATATGACATTGTTTTATTCATTCAATATTAGATATTTGAAATGTTTTTTTTACAACATATTCCATTATTGTGGGTCGTTTACGGTTAGATCAGATCAACCTTCGGTCTTCCGTAGCCGTGATAGTTTTCATATGACATTGTTTAATTCATTCAATATTAGATATTTGAAATGTTTTCTAGAACATTTTTCACTATTGTGGGCAGTTCGCGGTCTGTTCAGGGGTAGTTAACCTTCGGTCTTCCGTGATCACGTTATTTACTAATATGACAGATTGTTTTGTTTTGTTCGTTTAATATAAGTAATATCATATTTTTATGAGTTACCGTAATTATTTATCTATATGATTTTATTATTGAGAGTGATGCAACGAATACTACTTTCATGAATACGAATATCAGGCCTACTATTCGGTGAATACGAATGCGAATATTTCCACCAAGGTGGGGGAACTTGAACATACTTGTAAATATAATAACCTTGATGCAACGAATACTACCTTCATGAATACGAATATCAGGCCTACTATTCGGTGAATACGAATGCGAATGTTTCCACCAAGGTGGGGGAACTTGAACATACTTGTAAATATAATAACCTTGATGCAACGAATACTACCTTCATGAATACGAATATCAGGCCTACTATTCGGTGAATACGAATGCGAATTTTTCCACCAAGGTGGGGGAACTTGAACATACTTGTAAATATAATAACCTTGATGCAACAAATACTACCTTCATGAATACGAATATCAGGCCTACTACTCGGTGAATACGAATGCGAATATTTCCACCAAGGTGGGGGGAGAACGCAAGCATACTTGTAATTGTATTGTTTATGTCTGCTTGTGATATCACTATACGGCGTAGATGAACTAGTTTGAAAGGGCTTATGTTCTGTATGTGCTTGGCGTAGAGGGAATAGTCTTCTCGTTTCTAGGATTCTATACAGGTTTACAGGTGCTGATATTGAAATATATATACAAGGAAAACACTATTTTGGGAACCATTAACTGGATGGCAGATATTGAAGCACACATACACACAAGGAGGACGTTATGTTAAATACATGACTGGAAAGTTGTTATTGGAAAACACAGGCGTCCAGTCGGCGGGACGCAAGCATATTTGTAATTATATTGGTTATGTCTGCATGTGATATCACTGTACGGCGTAGATGAACTAGTTTGAAGGGGTTTATGTCCTGTATGTGCTCGGCGTAGAGGGAATAGTTTTCTTGTTTCTAGGATCTAATACAGTTTTACAGGTGCTGATATTGAATATATATATATATATACAAGGAAAACACTATTTTGGGAATCACTAACTGGATGACAGATATTGCAGCACACATACACACAAGGAGGACGTTATGTTAAATACATGACTGGAAGGTTGTTATTGGAAAACACAGGCGCAACTAGAGGATATGGACAGTTTACAGAGAACTTCAACTTCTGTTGGGACCTTTTACTATTACTATTCTTTCGCCTTTTTTCTTAACCGTGGATGAACTAGATTGAGGGGGTTTATGTTCTGTATGTGCTCGGCGTAGAGGGAATAGTTTTCTTGTTTCTAGGATCTAATACAGTTTTACAGGCGCTGATATTAAAATATATATACAAGGGAAATGAAGGGCTACACAGGCGCTGGTAATTGCTCAATTTTGGAGAAGTTATATTACTTCGGATCAGGATGCCATCTCAGAAGCAGACCAACTACAGAACTAAGATAAGAACCTTTAATATTATTTATTCCTGATGTTTTCTTATGTGTATCAAATGGAATGTTCGTGCTATATAATTTGTCATTGTTACATGGTCACTATTCATTTCATTACGTGGGTTCAGAGCCGACGGTAACGGACGCGGAAACAAATTAGTACTGAGGTCGGGGCGTAACGTCGGGATTATATCTTAATTATCTTTAGGATAGAAGCGAGGTCATTGTACGTGCATTCTGCATTTCAAACGTCTTACTAACATATATAAATACATATTATTGCGTTTTACAAATTGAATAGGTTCGCGGAAAATAGGTATTTCGCCCGGTTGTGCAATATTAACTTCCAACGTAGCATAATGAGATCTTATCACCGGCGCTAGACTCTTAAGGTTAGGCACGCGGGGATTATAAATGGGATAATGAACGAGAACCGAATGGGGAAGTTCGTCTCTTCATGGTCGGGAGGCGAGGAGTCGTACGTCTTTCACGCCCCGTGATCTTGGGAGGCAGGATTTCGATTGTGGAAAAAGATGAAGTTGGATCTACTCGCGTGGCAAGACAGGGTCGAATGTCGGAGCGCGCGTTCTCGGCTATGGAGTCTGATTAGATTGGGGAGACACCTTAGGTCAGGGACTAGGTAGGGCCATCTTAACTGTATCTACCCGGTTGTGACTGGGTTTTAAAGCCAAGAATTACAGGATGGTCTGAAGGTCTTGATGCGGTTACCCCTCTAACATCTAAGGGGAAGAACCTCTCACGTCTTTTCAGTCCCCTTGGTGCGACGAGCTCGGGCTCTGGTTATGAATGTATGTGAATGTAATAACTCCGTACACAAGGACGAGATAGGACGTTCCTCATGAACGAGAAATTATAAGATGCAGGTAGCAGTTCGACAATCAATACTTATGCTCGGGACCGCTTTAATGAACGAGATCTGTCAGCAGTTTAACAATCAACTTTATGATCGGGACCGCATTCAGGAGCACGATGGCATTACTAACATCATCATTCTCATCATTCACCACCTTTTCTAACTTGCTGTATACAGAGACCTTCGGGGTTCTCCCTTCCCGGCCAGCGAGAAACATATCAGGAACTACACAATCAACTGTAATAATCATGCTGTTTTACCATCATTTAATATCTCTAGTCAATAAGACTACACCGTGGGATCAATCACATCAACTATATTTGGCGATGCTAACATGGCTCTGACTGACGCGCTCAAGGGAGAGTCTTTTCCAGTCACCCAGTTAGTTCATTCAGCCCTTTAATCAGCAGTAAACATCATAATAATCCGGCTCATGTAGCCGCAACGTGGGATCCTCATCATTATACACCAGTCAATTTGACTGCCCCGCGGGATAATATACAAACCTTAATATCAGACGCGGGATTTCTTCCTGATATGTTTGTCGCCGGGAAGCGAGGACTTCGGGGGATTCCAGCAGGAGCAATAGAGTCTCGGCTTGATCTTGGTCTGCAGCTTAGTGTGGGAGGTTATGTCTAAACAGGAGTTAACCACCGGATGCGGCGATGCTCTGGGGCCGCATCCCCCTCCCCCCTACAGGGGGGGGGGGCATCTAGAATCCACGTTTGAACAGAAGTGGTTAGACACTTCTTAAATTTCACTTACAAATCTGTATCTTCCATTCCCTTAGAATCTCGGGCTGCGATAATGTCAGACAAAGCTTGCCCTGAGCCTCTGTTGCGCCTAGTTGTTGTGAATATATATATGTGTGTCTTCCCCTACTATGTACTATGAACAGATTGAGCAGATTGGACAACGTGAGACGCGCTATCGGTAGGTTTCTTACTTGTGTTTTGAATATAACGTATGCTATTATATCTTGTAAATCTGTCATAAATGGGTGCCGCATGTGGTTGTGCTGACACTGTTCTAAGCTGCTATTATGAGATGTTGATAATCAAAGCGGGCGGAATCTTTAGCGTTTGCCGTTAACTTGGCAACGATTGTATTGTTTTATATTACAGTATTTTAACCCCGGTGGTATTATAGTTATAGCGGTACAATGTAGGGGAGTTTTGCTACTAGCGTTTATTCCTCGGCTACGCCGCATATAATTGGCTTTTAGGCCGACTCCGGACGTGGACGATATCGGCTATCTCTCATATAGGCGAAACTGTAGAATTCTAGAGCGGTTTCTAGAAGGACGAGTACGGATTAGTTACGTGCGTTTGTTATTTCCATAGTTAGGTAAGAATTCGTTCTATATTAGTCTAGTCGCGTTAATAAGAATACGAATCTCACCACGTATCAAAAGAATTTTGGATAGCTACGGACACAACGGAGGAGGAATTTTCCTAACCACTAGATAGATCACGACTGGCCAATTTCGAAAATATAAATTCTTAACAAAAAAAAAAAAAAAAAATATTAGCTTTCATGTAAATATACTTCCGAAGTTCTAAGTTCAACTTAAGTTTTCATCTAGTAGCTTAAAGCATAAAGTGTGTGCTTAAAAGACCCAAAAGCTGTAATAAAGCTCAATTCGGTAGCTTAAAGTCTCAAGCTTTGGGCTTTTCGTAAAACTTACATTATTAAACTTTATAGTTAGGTATTTAGCTTAGGTGTGCAGGTAGGTACGTTACAATAGTAATAATAGCTCTTACAACAGCAATATTCTATTTCTTATTGGTCGTTGAGTTTCACAAATTCTGAAATCCTTTTCAAATTTTGCGATAATTTGACGAATAGTAAGCACAGAAAGTTGATTAAACGGATTATAAGTTTGTCAATGTTCTGTATTCACTAATGAACGATTATTTTCATAACATGTTTAAGTAATTATCGTTAGGTTATCTTGTTTTAAGCCGTAGTAGATTGTCAGAGTACACATACATAGATAAATAAATAAACAAAAAAGAAGAGGGCTATTTACAAAGTTTATTTGATTATTTATAATATTTAAGTTTCTTAATATATACTTATTAATATTATATATACTTTTCGTAAATTCTAGAATTTTTTTTAATTTGTTTAATTGATAAGTAATACATATAATTTGTTTTATTACAATGATAGCTAGCAAATATTAACATTAAAAATTTAATATTATTAAAAAAAAAATTATGTTATACCTCACCAAAAAGAATTATGATTCTTGTTTGTGGTGAGGGATAATCACTTATAATCATATAGGTAGTGTAATCTCATTTAATAAACAACGAGAATTAGGTAATATACTATTTATCAAATACATCGAAAATCTTTGAATAAGCAGTCAAAAATA